>JAJJMB010005785.1:1395801-1498030 GCA_023531105.1 Papaver atlanticum | reverse complement strand
AAAGGGGGGGAGGGGGGTAGGCGCGTTCCATCAACGCCCACCCATCCCACCGCATCCTTATGATAAAAATAAATGGGGGGGAGTAGGCGCGTTCCATCAACGCCCACCCATCCCACCGCATCCTTTTAATAAAAAGAAACGGGGGTAGGCGCGTTCCATCAACGCCCACCCATCCCACCGCATCCTTCTGATAAAAAGAAAGGGAGGAGTAGGTGCGTTCTATCAATGCCCACCCATCCCACCGCATCCTTCTGATAAAAAGAAAGGGGGGAGTAGGCGCGTTCCATCAACGCCCACCCATCCCACCGCATCCTTATGATAAAAAGAAAGGGGGGAGTAGGCGCGTACCATCAACGCCCACCTATCCGTGTTCTATCACCACTCACCTAACCCACTATATCCCTTACAAAAATAAAAAGGGGGGGGGGGGGAAGAGGGGAAACAGGCACTACCATTAACCCATCCCAGTTGGCGACAAGCGACACTATAAAAAAAAAGGAAGAAAGAAGAGAAAAAGAAAATAACAATATCCCAACTTAAAAGAAAAATTTTATTCACGCATCAACCCAAATTTATATAACTACAGCGGAGCCACAAACGGGGCACTAAAATAAAAGGACGTGCAACCTAATCGGCCATTAACGCCCGAAAACGAGCAATATCCGCATCCAAAGCCTCCACCATCTAACGCCCGTCATCACATTACGCGGTAGCCAAGCGAAGGTCCTGATCAGCTGCATTCACTAACTTGTGGATGTCTTAAATAATTTTACCCTCATCTCCGGCCCCGCGAGCAAACGAGAGGGTATCCTCATGCTCATCGTACTCCTTATGTGCCTTATCCTTACGAATTAACCTAAGCGTCCATAACAAGCCTACTTCTTCCCTTAGAACCAACAAACGTGCTAACTCATCCTCGAGATAGGGATGAGGTACAAGCGAAGACGCGGCCGCTAAGGTCAAGATATGCCCAATCAGCGGTGAGGTTGCCTGGCCAGAAATCCAGAGACGACAATCATAAATGGCGCGATCTATAATAGCCATCATCATCAAAGAATCTGCGAATAATTGATTAGCTGCGTCACGAGCAGTAACAACCTCATCCAACACATGCTGGATCTCTACTGGCACACGACCCAATAAATCATCCCGCTGAGCAGTTTGGTATGCCTCGCGCCGTTCCCTAAAATTCGCGCGATTGGTATCCCTATTCGCCATTCTCTTCTCTCGAAGTGCTTCAATTCCAGTCTTCACGAGCAAAAGCTGCTTCAATTCATCACGTTTAAACATCGCCGAAACCAACATAGAAATAGGCGCCAAGGATAACACATATCCGTGAAGAGAATTAGCCATGCAGTCGATATATTGATCAAAAGAGGAGGAAAAGGAAGTTAAAAAGAAACAAGTGATCAAACAAAGAAAAGAAAACGGTATATAAAGGGAAAGACACAATTTACGATACAACAATCATCCACATCTCTCCTTTGCATGTTATGATACGTGTCAACCCATATTAATGGTGACGTGTGAAAGACGGTGCTCCCTAAACAGATTTAGGATACCTTCATAGGGAAAAGCAAATTTGATACAATCCCTGGGGACTCGGGAACTATAAACTGAGATCAGTATGGCAACATCCACGAGACAAGAGAGATAAGGAATGAATCAATAAAGGAAAGTCTAGCAAACAAATAATGAATAATACGAACATCAAAGAAAAGTCTACAAAAGGAAGAACCCCAAAATAGATGCAAAAAAAAAACACAACGACCACATTACAAAAGCAACAAAGTAAGCCATCCCAAAGTGACACGCAACCTAGGCAACTACCAACGCGCGACAACGGGCAATGTCCATATCCACGGCTTCCGCCATCAGGCTCCCTTCGTCACACTGAACATCGGCTTGAGACAACTCCCAGTTGGCCTCTCTTATCATCCTATGGATGTCCCGCATGACTTTGCCCTTGCCTCTCGCACCACGAGCGAGCGTAAGAGTGCCTTCATGTTCGTCACGATCTCTACGTGCCTTGTCTTGACAGGTCATCCTAAGAGTCCACAACATCCCCACCTCCTCTCGTAACACCAATAAGCGTGCAGGTTCACCCTCAGGATAGGACAAACATACAAGCGCCGAAACAGCCGCCAAGGATAGAGTGTACCTGGGAAGCCGCGGGGTCGCCTGGCTGGAAGTATGCAAATGACAATTAGCAATAACGTGCTCTATATTTTCTATCATTACCGAAGACTCCATGACTAGTGAATTAGCGGCATACCGAGCAGTGACGGCATCGTCCAAAGAACGCTGAACCGCAGATGTCACATGCCCAGAGGGCTCAGCCTTTTGAGCAGCCTGTTGCGCTTCATGACACTCCGAGAATCGAGCGTGCATGGAATACCTATGCGCTAATCTGTGTTCACAGAGCGCTTCCACCTCGGCTTTCACCAGCGATAGATGCGCTAATTCCAACTCCTTGAACATCGAAACCAGCGTAGGGACAGGCGCTAAAGTTAAGAATATCCGTGAAGGAGGTGAGCCATCTAAACGAGGTTTCCTACGGGGAGAGGCAGAAATGGAAATAAGAAGCCTGAAACTGGTGGTCGGATTGGAGGAACGATATTCTTATATATAAGGAAATACCATCATAAATGATGGAGTACCCGCCCTATTTTTAGTAACACGTGGTGATAAAGAATATAAAGCGATTTGACTACTAGGTCATTTGACAATTGACCCAATAGTCAGGGGACTAATGTTGATACATGAAAATAACACCCCCTAACGGGCTCGGGATGCCCCTTAAAAGGAGGGATAAGCCTAGTATGGGATATGGGGACTTGGAGACTAGGCCCAAGTCCAATGAGAAAATACCCATGAGATAAGAAGCACAGAAGAGGAATTAATGAATAAGTAAGGGATTATATTAAGGAATGGCATTAGAAGTAATTAAGGAGGTTTAGGACATGTGTCATGATGTCATAAAAGGAGAGACTTTTGGGAAAGTCTTTATAAAGAAGGACAAGGTACAATGGAAAGGCAACTCTCTCTCTTACCATTCCTAGTAAAGTGAGGTCACTTGGTGAGACTAGGACGGGTAGAACCAAGATCAAAATCACCCCTCAACAGATAACAGCAACAACAACTTAATTCCTTCAAATCCAATGGCAGCTCCATCGTCTTCCTTATTCCATGTCTTCATTATCGAATCTGGACCAAACCCATAACAATCAAAAACCACAAAACCCATTTTCATCTCCAATTTATTCTTCTCTGAATGTTCTGATTCACAGAAAACCCCCAATTCTTCCTTTCATCACTGCAAATTGATGGTAGCAGATCCATCTCATCTTCATCTGGGGTTGTTAACCTTCATCGATTCTGTTCGATCTCTCTATTAACAACAAACCCTAAGTTTCTTTATCTCTGATTCATCTTCTACAGTTCATCGCCATCTCTGATTTCTTTCTTTCTTCATCTCGGCAATAACAACAGTCACAACTGCTTTTCATTTCTTTTCTTGTCGGTTTCATGGACAAATGATTGAGAGAAGAATTCTTTCGATTCTAGGGTTGGGTTAAAGTAGGGTAGGATAATGACACCCAACGGTAAGAACCACCCCATATTGGGTGCCCTTATTAATTTAGTATCTGTCCTTAGCAATATTTTTAGGGTGGCCCATATACTTGGCCAGGCTCCCAATATCACTTTCTTCTAAAATGACCCTTTTGCCCTTTCAGCTCAATTTATGATGATTTCTTCTTCTTTTCGTCTATATGACTCCAGACTACCTAATAACTCAAAAACACACGTAAAATACATAATTCACAAGAAAAATAGCAAAGAAAGCATAAACAATAGATAATAAATAGGGTGTATTCTACACCTATCAGTCAAGTTCCCAGCAAGGATAGATGGTTCAGCAGGGTGAAAGGAACTCTCAGGTTCCTTAACCTTCAAATATAACTTTCACAGGAGTTCAAGTTCTTGGGGGGGGGGGGGGGGGGATGATACATGTGTATCTTCCTCTCTCAGAGAACTAGTGATCCTCAAAATGGATTGAGGATAAAATTGTAACTTTGGAGGGATTACTGATTTAAGGAAGTATTCCTATAGAAGGAAAATAAATTACTAAGATCTTTGGGAAACCAAACCAAAGTAAGGAAGTATACCAAGATAAGGAAATACTTCCTAGACAATGTAATATTCCTAGAAAGGGAAATATACGTAGAAAGGGAATTATTCCTAGATAAGGAAATAGATTCCTAGAAGGTTTGGGAAACCGTTAAAGCTATAAATAGAGATGTTTAGCTCATAGCTAAGACATCTAGAGAGTGTGGGTTGACACCTAGAAAAGGAGGTTTAACACACATACCTAGAGATAAGTTTATGAGACAATTAATTATTGTAAAAGCAAGCTTAGCAAATAGTTTAAGGTTATTTACCTAGAGAGATTGTGAGCGCAACAAAGAGAGAATTGTAATAGTTTTCTTGTTCATAATCTAGATAAGATATTTTCTTCGAATCTGGTTTCTTATGTGTTTTGTTTTCTAGTTTTCGTCTATTATTATTCTGAAGTCCGCCTCTATAATAATAGTCACCAAGGTACAGAGATCAATACGTATCAGTTAGAGATGAGATTGAGTTTAACATCTCTTAAAACATACCGGGCGGTATCTGCACAATTGGCGTATTCATATTGTCTTTTACTGCACAAGATGATAAACAACACGTGAGATTTCAGATATGACGGTTGTCATTTGATCTTATAGATCTGAGATTAGTTTTTCTAACGAATCATGCATATTTTATGCATTTCGAGTTCAGATAATTGATAATCCACTAGATTTAGATAGTGAAATATGATGTTTTTATAGAAACTTCAGATTTCTTCTTTTTAAAAGAATACTTCCATTCAGATCTGGAAACTTCTAGATCCAAAATTTTGCATCAAAGTTATGTCGGCTAAAGTAATGACAAATAAATATGATATGCTTAAAAGATGAAAGATTAAATAACCAACTCAGATAGATATGGTTAATTAACATGTAAGATAATGATAATAAAGATTAGATCAGCGAAGATCTGCTAGAGATATATCAAATGTAACGTAATTTCATGAAACTTTAAGCTCAAAGAGATATTATATGTGATTCAAGATGATAATATTGTGAAGATCAAGATAAAGATGTTAATCATCATGAGATTTATCTAATTAGTGCTCTGTTTTGAGATAAAAGATGAAACGCAGATGCATTTATATGGATCTAATGCACATCGAGATGAGATAATATGCTTAATACAAATGATTTTGACATATAAAATTTAGATAAAAGCATTTAGAAGATCGATCTATATGATCAACATGAAGATAATGCAAAAAATAATATGATCTTGAATGCATGTCGATATTTATATGATATTCAAATGAAGATAAAGATATAAAGCATGCAAAATCAATAATAACATTCAGATTCATCATTTTAGATCGAGATAATCATATTTGTATGCAATTTTCATAGAAAATTCATTTTTCTCCAAAATAAAGGATCATTATGCACCAAAATTATGAGCTAACCTATATTATGATTAAAAATCAAGATTATGATGCATCCTTAGACGGTGCCAATAAAGATGCATATTTTCCTATTAGTGGAAATACTTACATGTGCAAGGTTATGATATGGTTATTAACCTAAATCTATCTTCTGACTTGATCTGATTATGATCTTCGTCTGTAGATTACTTAGTTCTTGGTCCAATTGGAGTTATCTCTAGGTCGTTTATCACAAGTGAGCTCTAAAGGAAAGTAGGAGAAAGAAACAGAGAAAAAATAATTATTTTTGATAAATTTAGACTGAATAATACGTCTTGGATTACAAAATGAGCCTTCTTGGGCATATATAAATTTAGTTACTGTTAGAGCAATGCTCTGCTGAACCCACAAGTTTTGCTATCTCAATCTTGTTGTCAATGTTATTTGATTAAAAATATATCTTGATTTCTAGTCTACTAAGTCAAGTCTCGGACTAGGTTAGAATTTGGTAGTTAAGTATCAGACATCACCCTCGAAGACTGAAGATCGACGAAGACATTTGGAGAAATTCATTAATTAAGTATGTGAAGACTGAACCGTTCTATTTTACTCACGATCTTACCATTTTATCATATGAGACTATGACGTACGACTTCTAGTAGATTTATCGCAAACTTTCGAATCAAGCTTGCCATATTAAATATGTCGAAATATGATTCAAGCATAGATGTTCAAAGGTCCTTAACAATATTGGTTCAAAATAATTTATTGTTCAAGAATAAATTTGTGGATCAATTGAAAATTTCCCAAGCAAATGATTTCATCATTTAGGAATGTTTCAAACATCAAAAGAGGGAATTTAGAACTTCCGATATTCAGCTTAGGGTAAGTTGGCAAACCACTTCGCGGATCATAGATTTCTGAGTTTCATAAATACAGGGAAGGTTGGTGAACCAGTTTGCAAACTACAAGTTCAGAATGGGACAGTTCACGAACCGTGGTGATCTGAATTTTCAAATTGGTGTAAAAAGCTAGTAGTTGGCAAACCCGGTTCACGAACCGTAGCCATCTGAGTTCTCGAGCCGAGTAAGGTTGGCGAACCCGGCTCATGAATCATAGCACCCCGACTCGTGAACTTGCCGTATGGTTCACGAACCGTTTCATCAACGTACCTAGTAGAATTTAGCAGATGCTCAAAGACTTATTTTTTAAATATGTTTAGCATTGTTATGACTCTTTTAAACACTTCTAAGACATCGTTGATCACTGAAACACTTGTGTGTGTGTATCATGATTAAATTCTTAAGTGTTTAAATGAACATCGATTTGCTTATAGTTCATAAAGCATATTTGCCAAAGAACAATCATTATACATGGTTTCGTAATCAGACTACAATGTATATATTTTTAATGTGATTTCAAGATAACTTCTAACATGCTTACTTGAAACCCTAACTAGAGTTTCATCTAAATAGAGAAAGAGTTTGCTTGATACTCAAGTTATCTTAGCTTGAATTCTAAGCAACCCCCAGTCTTAAAAAACTATAAATACAGATGCTCTTTCAACTAGAGTCTTCCTCTATTGATTATTTAGGTATACGACTAAAATACTTCTCTTTGGAAATTCTTGAAACCAGGTCCAACTATCTTTATCTTGATAGTTTGTGTGTCCCAATCTTGCTTTTCTATTATCAAGGTTCTCGTAATCTCAGACTTTGTGGTTTCTCAAGATTGATATATGAAATCTATTCTTAATTGATAAGTTGAAGATTTTTCTTCAGAGGTTGTAAAGAATCCAGGCTTCTCATCTAAGTGAGTGCAAGTGTTCCGGATTTATAAGGTTTGCTAGCTTTGTCTGTTGCAAACAGATTTCCAAGCCTTGAACTTTCATCTAAAAGGGAACCAAATAGGCTTATTTGTTAGAGGCGGATTGGTATCAAAAGTCTTCACTTAGGTTTAAGAAACTCTAAGGTTGTGAAGGACGTCAGTTAAGGGAACCAATTGCGTAGAGCCTTGGGAGTTTCAAGAGACGTAAGAAGCTCGGCTGTAACTGAATCGCTTGGAGGGTGGATTCGGTCTCAACTACATTCTAGTACAAAGTATGATAGTAGGCTAGTGTCTGTAGCGGCTTAATACAATTTGGTGTTTAAATATGGACGAGGTCCCAGGGTTTTCCTGGTATTGCGGTTTTCTCGTTAACAAATCTTCTGGTGGCTTGTGTTTTTCCTTTTCCGCGTTGTATTGTTTATCTTTATAATAGGAGTTACACAAGTAGTACGTACTCAATCTTAGTAGATATGTCCATATACTTGTGATCAATTGCGAGACTTGTTTCTTGTAGAATTCGTATCTTGAAGATAGATAACAAGTTTATTACTTGGAAGAATTCCGATTTGATTATTTGGATACGACTAGATTGATCTTAGATATTGACTTTTGAGACCGTCTAAGTACTATTCTTAACAATCAGATTGACATACTCCATATTAGATAGATATAAACTCTATATGCATATTTTTCAAGGATCATTAAGTTGGTCTACTTGTGGTTGTATGTGAGAGCAAAACGTTTTTCTAGTGTTTAGCTAAACCCGTTTGTGTCACCAGGAATTATTTTGTGAGATCTGGTTCAATCCATTGGGTTAAAAGAAAACAATTTTCTTTTTGTATAAATTGCTCAAGTCGCAATGTATAGTACCCTTAAAAAATTTGGGGGGTGTTTAAATCCGAAACCTAAGTGCAGTTAGCATTTGTGTTTGGCTTAACCTTAGTCTAGGTTTCCTTAGTAGCAGTTTACGGCTCCTGTCCAAGTGTAGGTCCCAAAAAAAAAAATGTAAGCCATGCAAGCGAACGCGTGTCATCTGTTTGGGGAATGTTTATTATTTTTGAGAGAATGGAAAATTCTGGTTATGGTGGGTACATCAGGAGAGGGGGAGAGATCGGTAAGAGAAGAGAAAAGAAAATGAAAAGGGAAATTGAAAAGTCTCATTTATGTTACTCTTTACTGCCTCTTTTATCAATCTACTACTTGGCTATATAGTACCCACACAAAACGGAAAGAATGAAATTTATCATAATTTCTTTTGAGAGCATAAGGGAAGAAACTATTAGCTAATGATGATTGGGAAGGGTTTGTTGGATTTAGGTCGCACTTTGGTACCATAGAAATGTCCAAGAAAACAAGTAATTGTTGTTGATTTTGGTGATGATTGGGGGTTGATTATTGAGTAATCTGAGTTATGAAAGATTTGGAGAGTTGGATTGTTGTTAAACTTGCATTTGCAGGTGAAAAAGCTGTAAGAAGAACTGAATACAACGAGGAAAAACATACCTCGTAATACCAGCAGGTCTGCCGAACAAGTGTTTGAGAAAAAGTCTCAAAGATCGCTAAAGGATTTAGTTGATTGAATTTCCATATGATCTCTATGGAGATTGAAGGAGATTTTGATGACAAAGATGAGAGGTCAATCACCATTAAAGTTCCAGTTAAGTATTCTTAACTTTTCCCTGATGTTGGATTCAATTCTTGAGTTAATGGAAAGCTCATCTTAACATACTACTTGTTAATCCTTATTACTTTCACCCCATTGATAAATCAACTTCAAATGTATCTGTGATGTTAGATGCATGTATGGTTAATTTGATGATAGCCTGATGCATGAGTTAATTGAAAATATAGTCATTGTCATCTTTGATTTGTTGACACAGTAAAACTCTCTCATTAGGCTAACTCTTCGGCATGCATATAAATTATGAATATGAATTTTATAATGTTAGTAATTGAATTCATATGTAGGTTTGTAGTATTTTGAAGCTAAACCAGTAACCCATGACTTGTTTGTATATGTACATGAATTGATGGGGACTTAAGGGTAGGGGTGATATGTAGTTGGTTTTTGTATCATGAACCACTTTTTGTAAATCCAAATTGGGGGTTTCAACTTGAGATCGTACGGGTTCCTGCTTACCATTTTCATTCTGATTTCTTTATGATAAAAAGAAACTAAAACTATTTTTGGATCTCCACTTCTGATGTTAGACTAGTCGACGTATTTCTACATTTTGAAAGGATACCGGGTACTGCTCCTTGTACATTTTGTTAACTGTTTTGGAAAAAAATAAAATAAATTGTTCCACTCCGTGGATGGTAAGACAAATGGAAGTCAAAAACACAAGTAGTGCATTCTCTTCTAGCTTTAATATTATATGTAAAAATGTTGTATTGTGTTGCGACTTCGACCATGACTTGGAAAATTAGTAGACAAAGTGTTTATTGCCGTGAGTGTCTTAAGTGCAGTGTTGTCTACTTACTATATTTCTTACCTGATCTGTTTTGTAATTACATAGATATATAAGTGAAATATTAAGTCATTGTGTTCCTTCGGATTGGGGACTAACGGAAATGTCATTTATTGATTTGATAAGATACATACTCAGCCGTAATTGAAGTTAGACTAGCTGTTATATAGTTAAGATGGATAGAGAAATTGCATTTGGTGTTGAGTGGATTTTGTGTTGTTTATGGATTATGAGCTGAAATGCTCAATTTTACCAAACTGAAACGAAATGTTCATCAGTGAGTTCACACAAGTAGTGGATACTACGGGATTACCACATACCTTTGAATTTCTCCATTTGATATGGTAATAGTTATGGTGTGCTCCATGTCCATCTGGATTAGTGTGGTGTGGGATTTAAGCGTACAACAGTGAAGTGCTGCTCATGCTACCGTTCATAAAGGAAATGTTAATTAACCCATGTGAATAAATGTGGCTAATGGTGGTCTTTGACCGGGAAAGCCTCGAGTATGTTGGTTATTAGTAAGGATGACTCTCTTACGTACTGATTTTCCTTATATATAGTTGTTAGTTAAGTTTCGTTGTTTGGATCTGTTGGTATATTTTCTTCTATATAGTACCACTAGCAGAGATAAAAGAACTAATCTTTAGTTTTTAGAGACTGCAGCACTAATCCAACACTAATTTCACATAGCTGTAAAATGTCTACATCCATATTTTATTTTAACATGTGTTTAGAATTCAGTGATAAGATATAATAGCATGGGCCCTGATCATTATAGTTGTTATGTGAGGTTTGATTTCACTCAAGCAAATTCGATGACGCGGCATCTCATCCTGAAGACACTGTTGGCAATGTGGTAAGTTGGAGATAGTTATTGTTGTGCGATTCATAGCATCCGTTTTTAAGAGATGATTACTACCTAAATGGGGTAGTTCATATCATCTGGTGAGGGATAGTTGCTACCATTATCGGTAGTTCATACTATTTAAACAAAGATAGACGAACTGTGGTCGTGCTTGGTCCCTTCGAGCAACGGAGAGGGTACGTAGGCAGCCGCTATGCGGTTCAGCACAACTCTACAAGGTTGTTCATATCATCTGAAAGTCTTGGTTACTGCTTTACAGTTCATACCATTTATTCAGAGATGATTGCAACCTTGGCAAGTATATATCAAAGGCAACTGGCCAATGGTGGCTGGTAACCAGAACTACCTTGACGTTGGCAACTGGCCATCTGTTATTTTTGGCAATTGGCCGTCTGTAAATTTTGGCAACGCCGTCTGTGAATTTTGGCAATTGGCCGTCTGTGAATTTTTGGCAATTGGCCGTCTGTGAATTTTGGCAACTGGCCGTCTGTTAATTTTTGGCAATTGGCCGTGTGTTACTGTTGGCAATTGGCCATCGGTTATTTCGGCAACTGGCCGACTCTTATTTTCGGCAATTGGCCGTCTCTTATTTTGGCAACTGGCCGACTCTTATTTATTTATTTATTTGGAAATTGGAACTCTTGTGGAATTTTATGAGTATTATGGTATGGGACATATGCTCATAGAATTCTAACCTTGAGACCAATGAGATTTCTGTTCAGCAGGATCTCAAGTTTGTTGTTCGGTAAGAAACGATTGTTACCTACTAAGATAGGGATTTTATCAATGAACATAATTTTTTACTTGAGTGGCATTTCAGGGAGTCGGAGCTTGCCAAGCGGGCTGTAACCCGACCCGTTGGAAGCAAAAATATTCTGATCCGTCACATTGTATTAGGTTTTGTCCATACAGGTTGCCGAACGAAAAATTTTGTGGTGTATTTTGTCCCCTCTCTTTTTCAGTTACATTGCTTATGAATCACGCTAAAGATATGTCTAATAGGGACTACTCGTGCATACCTGGAGGTAACGTCATGATCCACTCTGACTTTTATTTCATTAGTAATTTAATAACTCGACCTGTGATATTCATTATCTCGATCTCTAGGTATCGACCCTGACATCATTGGCATTGTCTTCGCTTCCTATTTCAAAACTCACGTCTTGCACGTGTCACAATATTAGTTGTCTCATTATCATTCTCCGTTGACTCATTATCTTCAGTTCGTATTTGAGCTAGGAAATTATTATCCTTGAGTCGACCTGGGATCTTTCTTCGCTCTGAGCTCAATGACCTTCCAGCAGCTTCTTTCTTTGGTTCTTTTAGATTTCCTTATCACTCCACCTCTGCGGCTATGACCAACATCATAACTAGAGTTTGCAGTTGAATATGGATCTCCCTGGAATTGTTATGTGTACGTAAAACTGCAATATTGCCCATCTATAGGTCTGGCAAAGGTTAACTTGTTGGCCTGTTTGTTTCTTGAGTTTTTCTTTGGCGAGATACGAGTTGGGGCTTCATTGGAATTCCAGTAATCATTCATTGTCATATTGTAAAGGATTCTATCTAAAAATATTAATATTTTTTGTGAAAGATCCCTCACATGCTTAACCTTGTCTCTGCATTCTTCTTCCTTGTGATCAATAATGAAACAAGCATGGCATAATTGGTGAGGTTATTTTTGATAGTAGAAATAAATACATTGAGTGCAATCTGCAGCATTCTGGCTAAGAACTCCTCTAATTAATGGCTTAGAGATATCCATATCAACCATCGCTCATACATCATTGGAGTCTTGAGGATTGGCATACTCAGGGTCTAGTTCCAAAACATTGCCCAAAATATTTCCCATTTCAGTAGTAACCTCCACACTGAGAAATTCTTGAGGTAAATCATTGAATATGACCCAAAACTATTGAGAATGAAATAAAACATCTCTGTAGTTATAAGTGGAGTTCCATGGTTTCACAATCCACAGGAAACCATCTAAACACCACGGAGCTTCAGTTAACATTCATTTCAGTCATCATTACTCTCAAATATGACAATAAAAAGGTTTTTGATTGCTTTTTTTATTCAAAACTTTCAACTATGTTGCCCCATACCAATTTGGCATGCTTATATGCACATTTTCTACCCATATTGGTGCTAGTTATGACTTTTCCTATTCATGAAAGGGAGAAATATTCATGAGAATATTGCTCTTGCCTCTGAATTGGTGATTGAGCTTGATGTGAAGAGAGTATATGGTAATGTTGGTCTTAAGCTAGATATTACTCAAGCCTTTGACACAGTCAACTGGAATTTTGTTTTTGAAGTTTTCAAAAGATATGTCTTTTCGGACAACTGGTGCAAATGGATTCATAATATTTTACAATCAGCAAGGATATCGGTTCTTTTTAATGGCAGTCCATAGGGTTTTTTCAAAATTAATAGGGGTTTAAGGCAAGGTGATTCACTTTCTCCTCTGATTTTTGTGCTTATTGAAGACATTCTCAGCCGAAATTTACTAAAGATTTTTAACCGGGGTAAAATATCTCATATGGTTAAAAGGAAGGGTGTAGCTCCGACACATTTACTTTTTGCTGACGACCTTCTTGTTTTCTGTAAAGGTGATAGGAAAAGTCTGATAAATCTTTTGAGTTTACTTGAGAAATATGAAAACTCTCCGGGACAAGCAATTAACAAAGCCAAAAGTAAGATTTACTTTGGTGGTGGTACAACTGTTGAAAGAAGAAATGTGACAAACATTACTGGCACTGATCTTGCAAGTTTTCCAGACAGATATCTCGGTGTTTAGCTCATGCGCGGTGTTGTTAAGTACGATCATCTTCGTACCATGGTTGAGAAGTTGTGTGATACGCTTGCTGGATGGATATGTAGGTTGCTATATTTTCAGGCTAGACTGATTCTTATCAAATCAGTCATTGCGAGTTTCCCGATTCATTCTATGGCAGTCTACAAATGGCCACCTTGTATTATCCGTGATTGTCAGTCTACAATTTGGAATTTTTTATGGACTGGTGACTCAAGGACCTGTAGATGTTTTGTTACTGCCTTTGATAAACTATGTTTTCCGTATAATGAAGGTGGTTTGGGTCTTACTCGAATGAAAGTTATGAGTAAAGCTCTAATCATGAAGTTATGGTGGAAAATACGTCATTCAGATAAAGTTTAGTCTCGATTTTTACGTGCCAAATATCTGAAAGTAAATGTTGATCTAATTGATTACGGAGTGCGCTCTTCTATCTTTCCTGGTATTCGGTTGGTTGCTGCTGACGTAGATCAAAACATAAAATGCCTGGTTGGGGATGAAACTAATACTTCTCTATTTTCGATAATTGGTGTTCTGATTTGAGCACTGTTGAACTGTATGGTATACCAAACTCTGCCAGGAATACATTCAGTTCTAGAGTTTGTGATGTTATTTCTGATAATATTTGGAATTTTCATGTTGAGTTTCGAAATATTATGGAAACAGCTAGTATTGACGTTGATGCTTTGCCTGAACCAGTGGGTGGGGTGGATATGAGGGCTTGGATGGCTGATCAGAAAGACATTTTCTCGGTCAGTTCAGCTAGGGCTCTGATACGTAAAAGGTATGCTTCTTTTGCAGGATCAAATTTGATATGGAGAATGATGGTATTTGTAGTTGTAGAAATAGTGGTAATAAGATTCGAACTCTAAGACTTGTGAAGGATTTTCGAAAATTAAATAAAGTTGTTTCAATAATAATAAGAAAACACCGAGACTCTGGATTCCACTATTAACCAATTAAGTTATATAATCTAATCAACATTCATGCAACTCTTTACGTTTAAAGTGATCCTAATATTTTGCAAAGGTAGATTTTTGGAATAACAAGTGTATTTCGAAAGCATAGAATATCAAAAACATAAGTCTAAGCATAATCTATCAAGAGAAATCACAATTGTTTAAGAAAAATCATTCAATCAATTCTCAATCAAAGCAAATAATCATATAAGAAATTGCAAAAATAATAAAAATAGAATTATACCACTTTTCATGGAACAATGGCTTCCTCCGTCGCCTCGGCTAAGGGGTTTAGCTCCTCATATTAATCATAATCTCAAAATACATGTTTATGGCTCAAAAGTTGATTAAAAAGGGAGAAAGGTGTTAAAGCAGCGGATTCTGTAGTTGCTGAAGGTCTAAAACAGAAGTCGGAATTGTTGCTGAAGGGCTTCGGTGACTGCAGGAAGATGCGACCGTACCTCGTTGTCACTGAAAATAAGTCTGCCTCTGCAATATACTCCGAGGGTCTTATGTATGTTCTTCGTGTTCTTCCTCTTCGCAGCAGCAGAAAAGTTTCTATACTCGACTTCAGTTGATTTTTTTCGCTTCTCTAAGGCTCTAAACTTCTCCAAAACGTTCGTCCTCCCTCCTGTGACTCCCAAAAGCCTATATATACACATCCAATCCCAAATCTTCCGCACAAATCTTTTCTAAACCGAAAATATCTTGAAAATATAAATACTCCCTGTTTTGCTTTGATCGAAGATATATCACGACTTTATCGAATCTGAGGCTCTTAACAACCCTGTTTGGGTGTAATTAACTGATCCTAGTCAAACCAATGATCGAATCCGACCAAATCTCTTCTCAAAATCGATCCAAAATTCCCGTGAATATCTCTCTCCCTGTTTTGATCCAAACCAATAATACAGCCCAATTTAATCGAGTAAAAACACCATACCAGGCCTGTTTAGCTTAATCACGTTCAGTCCAATTGTTTCCTACGATTAAATCTCCTTCAAAATCGCTCAAAAGCTAAATCTTAATCTGCAGGCGTAGAACACAGTTTCCCGCCTTTTTTTCATTTTCAAAACAAAGGGGATGACCTCCCCTTATCCAGATCAGGAGTGCGAATAGCAAGTGGTCACCCCTTAGTAATTTGGGTGCCCCTTAGTAATTTTTTTCCCATGAGCGCAAAAACCACTTTTTGAGCCAAATTCGCCGCAAAAGCCCATTTTTCCAAAAACACCTACAAGGGATAAAATACCAAAATTAGTACAAAAATGGGTACTGACACTATACATAAAAGAGATGAAAATAGACACATAAATGCGTCTATCAGAGAATACCTTGCTGCTCAAAATTGGAAGCTACTCTGTGGAGATTGTTGTGCTACTTTGGATAAAGTTCAGGTGAGATTCAAAATTCCTTTGGCTAATCGTTGTGCGTTCTGTAAAACAGGTGAGGATTCTCTCTTTCATATTCTGTGGAGTTGCAACTTTTCTCAACAAGTTTGGGCTTGGATTGATGAGGTATTCAATATGCAACCAGTACATGATTTTATTGATTGCTAAAAGGTTGCTAAAAGTAAGAGTAGAATGGTTAAAGATCTTTGTTTAGTTGCTATTATGGCAATTAGATTTGCTTTGTGGAACTTGAGAAATAAGGTGATCTTTGATGGGAAGGTACCGAATTTGCATAACGTAAAGGCCAGAGTGCATCAACAAGTTCACGAAAACTCCAAAAGGTCTAAGGGCTTCATGCATGATTCGCCAGAGGATCTAAGGATTTTGCATAACTTTCGAGTTTAATTTCGTAGGGTGAGACATGCAATTCATATAGAATATTTCTAGAATGCCTCATCCGATGATGAAGTGCTTTTATGTTGTGATGGAGCTGCAACAGGAAATCTAGGCGTTTCGTGTGCAGGTGTCATAGCTAAAAACTCTGTTTGTGAGTGTTTGGGTGCTGATATTTTTGGCTTAGGGATAACAACTAATTTCATAGCAAAGATTTCAGCAATTACGCTTGGTTTGGACTGGGCTTCACAGTTTGGATCAAGAAGGATTCGAATTAGATCATACTTTAATAGTGCAATCTTAGCTTGTCGCAACAAGAGTATACCTTGGAGTATAAGACACAAATTGTTAGCCGCCTGTGCAAAGTATGACACAATCAACTTCGAATATGCATACAGAGAAGTGAACTTTACTGCTGATAATTTTGCAAAGAGGGGATGTAATTTACATCAAGATAGAATAAGTTTTGCTGGTAGGCCAGATTTCATTATAAATTTAGAAATGCCTAATGTTACTTATTTTCGTTTTATTTAGTGAGCAAGTTTTTGGGGCTTTTATGGTCTCTTTTCTTGGTTACTATGCACTATTATTACCTTGTAACTTTAGTTCTCTTTTAATACATTTTTAACTTATCAAAAAAAAATATGACTTTTCCCGTGAGGCGGTTTCCCATCTTTGAAGACAAATATCACTCTTTTTATTTTTATTTTTTTGGTAAGAAATGACTGAATTAACAAAACTAAGTGGCCTTTACAAAATATCTCTTCTATCATCAAAAGATCAAATTGAAAATTGAAACATTTCTAGCCACCAGCATAAACCACAAAGCCGACTTAGCTCAGTGGTAGAGCGCGTGACTTTTAATCCCGTGGTCAAGGGTTCGATCCCCTTAGTCGGCGTAACCATTTTTTGTTTGGTTTTTTTCACGGAATCAAATCAAATAAGAATTCCCGGAGTTTAATAAGAATTAGGAGTGGATCAATCCCCTTAGTCGGCGTAACTATTTTTCTTGTTTGTTCTTTTTTCATGGAAAACCCTATTTGAAGCAAATAAGAGTTTGCGGAAATGGGGATAATTAGGAGTGGATTTCAACACATACTTGCGACGGGATTTGGGATTTATATTGCTCAGAATTACAATGTTCCAAACATCAGAAAGCTTGTAAATACTGGGATGGTAATGGCTAAACATATCGAAGAGAACTACAGGAAGCCAAAGAAGAGGGGAGAAGAAGATGAATAGTAGTTCAAGAGAAAAACTAAGCGAGATGGTTATAGAGAATCAGCAACTCAGGTTCTTCTTAGTTTGATTTTTATTTTGGTTTTTTTGCTGTTGGTTATGGTGAATAATATTAGATTCAACTGAATATTGTTCAAGAGTACATAGTTGAAGCTTTGAATTACTACTGACTCAGATTTCAATGGGAACTATGCTTTGTTCAATGAAATATCTTTGATTATGTGTGTGATTGTTTGAGGTTTTTTAGACCAGGGTATTATTGATTAGCAAAAAATCACTCATATCTTTGATTATGCAACTGCTTTTAGCGATTATGCTCTGTGATGTTAATATATCAAATTGATTACTGAAGCTTTTGCTTGTACTGCAAAAGAATCATAAGGCAATTATATCAAACTGAAATCAACTCTGACATTAAAGAAACAATACATTGTAGGAAATGAAACCGCACTAGTTCAGAGTAAATACAACCTCTCATGTATCTTTTTCTCTCAAAAATCTTCAAACCCATTATCACAATCACAAATTCTCTCTCCCTCTCCCTCTCCAACAAATCAAATAAATATCAGAAATTTCATTTGGTACTGAAATTTAGAAAGAAAACCTTTTACTTACTGTGAAACTGGTGTACAACACATGCAGTTGCCGAAGAAGGAATACTTAGGTTTATTTTTCTCTTGTTTCTTTGGTGATTCAATTACATGATTTTCTTCTTTCATGTAGCTAAGCAACGGAGCTTTTAACGTCTCTGTACTTGTTCTTTCCAATGCAGTGACTTGTTTCTCTACTGATTTTTCTTGTATTTCAACTTCTTCAAATTCTTTCTCTGTAGATGGGTGTCTTATATTAGTATTGTTTTGAGTTATCTCCTGATTTAGCAGTGGTATTCCATCGGAATCTCCATTTTCTGAATCACTTCGGAGCAATTTGCAGCTGGAAACTTTAGTAACTTCAGTATTGATTTTTACATCATCTGAAGTTGATTCACTAATGTAGCTCTCAATATTTTTGCTTGCTTCAGTGCTCTCTATCTGATGCAGGAATGCGCCGTGTTTGGAATCTTGTTTACTTGAAGCCACTAATAGATCTTCTGTGTTTGCAATTGGATTCTCAGCATGAAAGCTCGATTCTGTTGTTACATCAGTCCTGGTGGTGAGCGCTTCTTGGTATGATTCAGTAGTGGGTTTCTGAAATTCTGTTTCACCAATTTTGGAGTCTGTTAGATTGTTTGTTAATTGATTTACCTGAGAGGCGAGCATAGAAACACAGAAATCCTCGAGCTGCTTTGTAGTTTCTATGCTTAAGAACTCTGGGCCAACATAGTTGTCTGCCTTAGTGGTGATGTCTGATATTGGAACCTTTTCTCCTTCTTGATCAATGTTGGCGTCTATAACTGCAGCTGGGGGGGTATAGAAATCGAAAAACTTCTCGTTATCATTCTCTACTTCAATAGTACTGTTTTCCTTGGGGACATTCTCAACATGGTGACCATTCTCGATCACATTAGAGCCATCAATTTGCGATTCTCCTTGGATCCCATGACTTAATGATTCCTCATCTTCAATGCCTTCAGCTTCTTTATGACCAGTACTTGTTTTCGTTAACTCATATTTATCCATTCTTTCCACCTTTGACTCATTAACCGAATTCTCCCTACTTTGAAGTGTCTTATCAACGATTTGACTGCCTTCAATCTTTATTCTATTCTCAATCACTTTTGTCTCTTCAGCTTCCATTTCGCGATTGGATTCTGAAGCTTTTACATGAAACAATTTGACTGATCCAGATTTTGTTTGCGTCTCCTCGGATTCCTTTCCAAATGGGTTCAGTCCTATGGGTTGGTGTTCTCCGTTGCTTTCTTCAACGTCATTTAGTATAATAACTGTTTCTTCGACGTCAGCTCCTTTCATGTTCACTTCACCATTTCCTTTTTGCAGTTCCATATCTTCCTTTATTAGTGATTGGTCTTGACTTTTTTCTACTTCAGAATTTGTACTGAACACACCATGTAGTATTTGTTGGTTCATTGCTGTGCCATGAGATTCTGTGGCTCGCTCATTGCTTCCAAGTTCCAGCTTGTTACCATCCTCCGTAGTTGGTTTAACAGGACTAAATTTTGATTCGGTAGATTCTGCTTCTTGACTACTAGTTTCTGTATCTGCAGGTGATTCCATCCACTCTTCTGCCTCTGTTACAACCACTTAAGAAATCAATCTGATGCTCGAAAAACTTCTTCTCTGTCTCTATAGGTGTGATTCTACCTCTTACCAATGAATATAGTTTTGCATCTACGTGAATAAAACCATCTAAAGGATATCCTAAATTCCTAATACTTCTAGAAAGATGAATTATATCTATTATATGCCTGACGGTAAACTCTGTAAATAGTGGAAACAAAATATCACCTTCTTGGATTGATGTTTCATTCTGAATAGGGTTGTCAGTTCTTGCTGCTGATGGATAGATCTCCAGCCCTGGATCTGTATGCGTTGAAGCCAATGGAACATTCGCCAATCTGGTGGAATCTTCTATTTTGGCTTCATTTGGCTCTGGAAATGCATAATAACCGAACAAAGATCAATTGATAGATAAAAAGGGTATTTTATTATACGGGTCATGCTGCATGTCCATTATGTCAGACAAGTATAATAAAAATTTAGAGGCAGTCACTTAGATATTGAGATTAGTAGTTATTGATATCGTTTGATACAATAGAGATTTACGCCAATATTTCTATGTAGAGACGGTACTAACCTCTAAGATCTGATTCTTGTTTCTTAATATCACTTTCTCCAGAATTTTCCTTCGAATTCAATCCTGTATACTTTTCCTGAACATCTTGTGACTTGTTCAGTTCTTCAACATCATTCTTTTCTTGCTCTGCATTGAATCAAGTGTTAATAACACGAAACTAGAAAAACATGTATATATTCTGACACACCATTGAGCATGAAATTCACTATGACAAACCTTGCAAACCGGATACGTTGTTGTTACCCATCACATTACTCATATCAAGTTATCAAAACCCTGTGAAATCAATAGTGAGGAAAATGAAGAAACTTATAAGAATCGTGTTGGATTAATCAATTAGAATCAACTAAAACACATGGAACTTTTAAGAATAAGTATAAAAAAACACTAGTCTAGCTAGGAAGCTATGAATTCCTTACCATGATAAGCATAATATGTAAACAGATCTGAATGTGAAACTTCCAGTGTGTGGTACTTAATTCAAATTTTAAAACCACTATTATGGTATACACTAGATTGCTTAAAGCATAAGATTTATGTAGTGTCATTAATCAACATTTCCATTAAGAATGAAAACGATAATTAGCGGCTAGCGCCTTTTTTCATTTCTTTGAATATTGAAACATTTTCCAGTATCAATGGGAAGACCGCCGACCACTTGCTAATTAACAATGGGTATAATGTGGCTCTTTTTTGTATCTACGAATCTAAATAGGATTCTAGAACGGAGTTAAAAGTTAATCTAGTTGCAAAAATGTATAAAATATCAAGTCCAGATTAGGTATGTAATTATTGAATACTGTACTTAGATTATGCAGTGTTGGAATTATATGCTAAGGTTGAGTCTGGTAATGCTTTTATTTTTCCAAAAACACTTTTAAAATTTATATATGTCAATAATTTTTGAAATTAGTGTTTGGTAAAAAAAAACTAAAGTGCTTTTTATCAAAAGCAATTCCCAAATTCCTCAATTTTTAAAAGCCGAGGAGGAAGAGTTTTTAAAAACTACAAAAACATAAGTTGTGGTCCCACATAAATTTAATGTTTAATTTATCATTTTTATCCCTATTTTATTTTATAAATGACAAAAATTACCCTTAAATTTATATACAATCAATTTTTTATTTCTCATATTTTATTCTTTAAATATTTTTATTTTTATTTTCAAACTATTTTATATAACATTTCTTTTAATTTGTCACTAATAAAAATAAAAATAATTAATTAATTAATTTTAGTTTGATTTTTTGTTTGAAAATTATATATATATTAAAAAATGGTTTAGTAAAGTAATTTTTTTAACAATCATAATAATAGTGACCAGTAAATTTAATATCATATATATTTATATTTAATAATAATAATAAATAATTATTTTTAAGCCTAAAAAAATTAATTATATTTAAGCCTAAAAAATTAAGTAATCTATTTTTTAGAGATATGTATGTTTTTGTCATTTGCTACAACAACAACGGTTGAATTTGATATTTTACCAAACACATTTTGAAAGCTTTTTTAATCAGCTTTAACTTTAATTAATTTTTTACCAAACGTATAATTGTTTTTTTCTCACGCACAGCACAACAACGCACAACAGAAAAGTGCTTTTACAAAAGTCACATTAATACCAAACTAAGCCTAAGCTTGAAGACAATTATATATATCAGTCTATTCGGATAGTTTTGATCGACTCTATACACATGGTAATTGATCCATCCAGCAGTTAGGTTCGGTAAACCCTAGATTTGGGTCTGGAGTTGAAGTATATCTTCTTTTCATAGTGGGTGGTAGGGGTGAACATGTATTTCAGTTCTTCTTTTTTTTTGAACATGTCTTGCTGTCAAAGCAATGACTTGATACATTAAGGGCTAAAAACAGGCCGAGTTTATTGAAGATTAATATACCAGTATCATCATTTTCTTTGGTACTGGTCCAATTATTCAATGAGTTAATGGACCCTAATTGTCTTCTTTTCTCTTTCCCGATAAATTTAGATTAGGAAAGAAAGTGAGCAAATCATGGAGCATATTTGCTAGTAAGCAAACAATAAGCCGTTTGAATGATTATAGAACACTTTGCATCTCTTTTTGCGAGCTTTATATATTTAACAAAGCTTTGAACACTTTTTCAAATTCAGAAAGGCTAAATGAGGGTAAAGGTAACTCTCACCAAACCCACTTGCTTTGCAGAGCTGCCCTGGTTCAAACCTCTAGGCTCTATGTCCTAGACTACCCGACAGGCGATAGGCAGTCAATAGGGTACTACTGTCAGGTTGGTTGGTTGAGTCGTGTTCAAGCTGAAAATGAGATGGTGGGTCTTTTTGTGGACGATTTTTAGGGCACTCATCGAAAATGGAGGGGACTACTAAGTGATAAAAATGTCTACCCTATACTTATAAGGGGTGTCCTAAATTGTGGAAATGATTAACCTACCCTTAACCTAATTAAAATTTAAACTAATCTAATAAATATACATATACCTAATCTAAATCATTAACAAAACAAAATCAAAATCAAAATTATAACAAATCCATTACTTTTAATTTTTCAAAAATCCGTTACTATTAGAGGGTTCATTTTCTTCTCTTCTTTCCGCTTCATCGTCTCGATTCAAAAAAAAATCCACAAACCCATTACTTGTGATTCGTTTTTGGTTAAAAAAATGAGTAATAATCATCAAAATGAGTTGAAAATTGAAGTTGCAGAGAGAAGTCCGGGTAGGAATTATGTGAAACAGTTTGTCGAACTAGCCGAACTCAGCTTTAATGGAGTTTTTTCTTTCAGAAAAAAGTTCGATTACCTCGTAAAAAAAATTTCCCAGACGAACTTTTAGTTCGGTTACGTCGCAACTTTTTTTCATTTTTTTTCCCAGCCGAACTTTTAGTTCGGTTACGTCGCAATTTTTTTCTCCTAACCGAACTTTTCTGAAAGAAAAAACTCCATTAAAGATGAGTTCGGCTACCTGTGTTTTCAGAAACATTAGCGGAACTATACTTGCAGATGAGTTCGGCTACCTGTTCTTCAGATGTCGTAACCGAACTTTATTTCCATGGTCGAAATCAGTTTATAAATTTTTCATTTTTCGAAAGTTTTAGCCAATTCAAGCAACATTAACTAAATTTGAAGTATACCAAAATACCCGAAACACTCATTTCGAAATCAACCATCTTAAAAAAGAAAACAAAAAAATAACAAAACCCTCTTCTTCTTCTCAAAAATTATTCTTCTAAAAACACCCGACTAATTAATCTAACCTCACTAATTACTAATTAATTTAACTTAATTATTTAACTAATCCTTACACTAACTAATCATTACCCTAACTAATTTAACTAAGAAGGGTAACTTTGGTATTAACATAAATACTTAAATAAGGGGTGACCCAAAATTACTCCAAATATCCACCAAAAAAATGAAGAGTAGTCCCCCTCCATTTTTGAGTAGTGCCCAAAAAATCGTTCTTTTTCTGGAAAGCTATTATTGGGGCGTCACCTTCCAATAGAGGGGCTTCACTTGGATTCTTAGTGTCCAAAAAATTGGTTATGGGATATCCTAATACAAATACAAAATGTCTAGATTACCCTTTAACTAAATAAAAACTTAAAAACCTAATCTTTTCTATTCTAACTCAAAGAAAAAAAACTGCTCCTCTTCTCATCTTTCTCTTCCTCTCCTCCACAGTAACTTCAACTTCAATTCACTTCATCGTTTTCGATTAATCGGTGATTCGAAAAACTCAACATCGTCTGATTAAAATCTCTACTAAAGATGAGGAAGAAGCAAACTGATTCCAGTGATGGTAATCAACATCTCAATCAACCACCTGACCAACAAATTCATCCTCAACAACCGATTCAAGCAACTGAAGAATCGGAATTTCAAACTCCTCAACAACAACCCATGGTATATGTTAAGTAATAATCGAACAAACCCATCTTTGTTTACTCGTTTTTGTGCTTAAACTAGGTTAGATTGGATGAAATTGAAGTAAAATTAGGGTTTCAGTAACGTTTCTGCTAGTGTTACGGCTAGGTTCGGTACTGCTTTTCTAACCGTAACTTTAGTTTATGAAGAACTTACGGCTAGGTTTGGATGAATTCAAACCATAAAATTTGATTTGCATGTTGTATTACGGCTAGGTAGTTGACTGAATTTTCCAACCGTAATTGGTTACGGTTTGGTTCTGTATAGGATAAACCTAGCGTAATTTTTCCTGTATCTTTCAAGAAAACTTCATGTTTTGATTACGGCTAGGAAATTGCAATGTATTTTCCAACCTTAACATCTTACGGCTAGGTTCGATTTTCTAGCGAACCGTAATATTTTTTACGGTTTGTTTTTCTCTAGGATAACCTAGCCGTAATTTATCCTGAACATTAATTATTATTTTTGTAGATTGGCTTGTGTTTACTAATCCATCGATACTGATTCTACAAGTGGAATTTCTTGTAATTTGTAGGAATCCTGATAGAGTAAAGACCAAAAAGAAGAGAGGAAATGATTTAACGCCAAAAGATACCCCTACACCTCGCCATGAAATTCATTGTGGGGTAGATTATAGAGGTCTCCATAAGGATGCTAAGAAGAAGAAGGATATGATTGAAGGAAGTAGCTCAAGATGTCCTGAAGCACCTCAAGAGGAAGATAATGTTTTCCAAGATCTAGAAATTGAAGGGGATCAATTTGAACTACCGGTGATATCGGAAGGTAGACTTGTGATTAGGGATACACCAAATGAACAAGAATCTGATGATGAAGAAGAAGAAGAAGAATTTGTTGTTGAAGGCAAAGGGAAACAAGTTGTTGTTGCTTCACCTGAAGCTACACCTAAACCTCAAGTGAAGGAAGAGAGGTCGAGGAAGAAACCTTCACCAAAAGGCAAGCATATTACTAAAGGCAGAGACGTGTTACCTAAGAAGAAGAATGGTAGACTTTGGGGTGAGGCGCCCGATCAATCCAAGGTCTTATTTGGTTACCACATTCATGGGCTGCTAAGGTTTGCGAAAGCAGGGTAATAATCTCAAATTTCTCTTATTTTGCATGATTTTGTTCAACTTGATATATTAATTATTTGGTATAATTTAGAAATTTAACAAATTTGTTGTTTATACATTCTTTGTAGGATCATGAAACTGCGGTAATGAAAATGAAACATCAAAAGGCTGCTCTTTGACCGTTAGGTGAAGAATGTAAAGAGGTTCGTGATCTTGTATTGGATACAAGGTTAGGTAGTGGAATTTTATAACATCAGCATGAGTTTGATTCTATTGTTGCCAGTGCCTTTAGAGAGCGATATTGGCTAGAAACCGATACTTTTCATCTCCCATTCGGCGAGATGATAATAACGCCGGATGATGTGAAGCAAATCTTGGACTTAAACATTGAAGAAAAAGTTGTTTCTGAAGGTTTTGACAACAATATGAGTTGGACAAATCTTTATGCCCTTGTCAAAGACACACTTGGATGGGAGCCAGCTGAGATGGAGAAACATTTTAAGTGGGCAGGTGGAGATAAACCAAATGAAGCAAGAGAAGGTCCAGCTATACCTGTCAAAAAGATACTGTTGAAGAATCTGAAAGATATGTTTGGAGGAACACTTGATGCTGAAGTACTACGTAAGGAGGTGATAGATGAAACAAGAGCTCGTCGTACAGCCACCGCGTACCCATTGTATTCCCTTGGTACCATATTCTTTCCTGATAACTCGGGGAATCGAGTAAATGCTCACTATCTACAATGGTTAAAAGATCTCCAGGAGACCAAAAAGTATGCTTGGGGCACCACCACCCTCGCTTATTTACTTAATAGTTTTCGTAAAGCATCGAGGGCTGGAGCCACTGAAGTTATTGTTTTATGTATATATTTTTTATGTTTATATATAATTTGTTAGGCATGGGTATATGACCACTTTCCGAGCACGAGACCTTCTACATCTTGGTCAGAGGATGAAAATGGTCCTACAGGAAAAAAGTTTATATTCATTGGTACCCAAGTAAAGCACAAAGAAGAGAAGATAGCTGCTTTAAGGTTGAAAATGGATGCTCTCACTGTTGAAGATGTGATATTCGATCCTTACATAAATCTAAAGAAAGATCAGTTTGGAGAAGAGATTGATAGTCGTATTTTTTCAAGTTTGGAATCCTACAACGGGCCTTTGTTTCATCCTCTAAGGTATGTAATGGCCAATCCACATCGAGTTCTCCGCCAATATGGTTATGTGCAACAAAAAGTCACTAAAGAATCCTTCAAATTGTGTGCTAATGCTTCCTTCGTAAAAAGTGCCAATGTCATGCTCAACTACAGCCCAGTGCCAAGTATTGATGTTTGGAACGACCGCAATAATGTAAATTACCAAGTCCATATGAAGGAGCTCATTCCCGCTCTAGGTACAAAGGATGCCAAAGAAGGTTATTTGGAATGGTATTACCATTTTGGTTATCCTCATGTGATCAATAATGATCCAGAAGCGGCGATATATATCCAAAGGGCTCAAGAAAAGAAGATGCGTGAAACCGAGAAGAAAAGTGCATTTGATGTGGATTGGAAGGTGTCATATTTCAAGACGGTAAGTAAAGTTGTTATTTTTCATGACGCCATTTTACATTTCTACTAATATGTTTCATGACGCTATATTTGTTTGTAATAATATGTTTCATTTTGATATGTATAATATAAAAATAAATGCCTTCACTTGGCACAAACATTGACTCCATGCGTTAAAAAAGGTGAGGCCCTCACAAGTGCACAAGTAAAGGTTTTACAAGCACAAATCAAAGACTTGCCTGATCCAAACAAGGATGATTCATTTGAGGACTTAGAGAGGGGCACGAAGAGGAGTAGACATTCGTCGAGAGATGTGGGTACTAGTCAATGTCAGCCATCACCTAATAGTTCTGAATCCACATAAGAGGATATGCATGCTCGTGGTCGGGGTCGGGGTCGTGGTCATGGTGGTCGTGACGGTCCTCGTACTCGAGGTGGTCCCAAAAGAGGTCGTACTCGTAAAGAGTAGACATTCTCCTTAAACTCTATCAATATCATCATAATTGTATAAGACTATTTAGTTTCCTTTGGTTGTTTGTGTTGTAGAATACTATTTAGTTTCCTTTGGTTGTTAGTGTGGTTTAGGACGAATTATGGTACTTAGTATTAATGAACAAGTTTTATTGCTTGGATTATATTAGCTGAATTTTCAAGTTTTATTAAGAGGCTTATAAGAAAACAAATCAAAGCTAGAGAAGAACAACTAAGAAAGAAAAAAAAATTGAGTTACGGTTGGGTTTCCATGCCCACAAACCAAACCGTGACTCAAAAACATATCATCAACCAGAATTACGGTTTGGTTTTGGAATGGTCAAACCTAACCGTAACTTTTCCAGGATACTCTTTTTTTCCATGTCTAATGCATTCATATCATTTAATTTATGTTTGAGTGAATGGACAAATTTGGCTTAATATTAGGTAGAGTGAATGAAGAAGTCTTAAAAATGGGATTTATGTTGCTAATTTTCAAGTGAAACACAAAGTTAGGAAAGCTTTTCAGGAAGAATTACGGTTGGGTTAGTATATGTCAAAACCCAACCGTAACTCTGACAGGAATGATCTCATCAGACTTACTGTTTGGTCTCTGAGCACACCAACCCAACCGTAAGTCCGATGCTACTCAAGTTTTTCTATTTTGCAGACTTACGGTTTGGTGTTTAAGCACACAAACCCAACCGTAATTTTGATAAAACTCCATTTTCTTGAATTCCCAGACTTACGGCCTGGTTCGTGTGCTCTCTAACCTAGCCGTAATTAAAATATTTTGTGAGTTTTGTAGTTTTTTTTGTCCCTATTTTGTTTGAAAATAGAGTCGTTGGGAACTTGTACGACCCGAATTTTGAAAATAGAGCCGTTACACATCTTGTTTTTATATATAAGTTGAACATATATGCCCAACTATCTTATTTAGACATTACATCTTCAACATCAACCATCTCCACCTAAACTCTTACTCTAATATAGAAAGAAATATACTAGATTATGGCTGAACCTGGTTTTACTTTGGATGAAGATTTATGTCTTTGCCGCAACTATGTACTATGTTATCCAAAAAGAGGAGAAGAACGACGTCAAGGTGGTTTTGTGAGTACAAGTTATTGGAGAACCATTTATGAAAACTTTTGCTTTGAAACCGGTAACCCTTATAACCGTGATGGAATTAAGTTGTATTGTCGGTATGGAAATATAAGGAATCAAGTTAAAGAATTTATGGCATTAGTTCGTATTATTGGTCAAATACGACTTAGAGGTGAAACTGATTATGAAGTTTTGGAGTGTGCTATTCAGGAATGGAGAAGGTGGAAAAGGTCAAATTTCCAATACTTACCTCATTTCAACATCCTGAAGGACTTCTATCGCACTCGTAGACCCGATTATTAGTCCTTTTGTAATGAAATTTCTATGTAATGTCATGTGATTTAATGAGTTGTAATTTCATATATCTATGTACTGGTTTAATGGATTGTAATATGGGCTTAGTAATGAAATAAGAAGAAAAAAATCAACATTGTGACCCCAGCTCAAATTACGGTTGGGTTAGTACAGGGATAAACCCAACCGTAATATGGTTTTTCTCCAAAATGATGCTGAATTTAGAGTTGCGGCTAGGTTATTAAGGACACGAACCTAGACGTAAATTGTTTTGTGTTCCAAAATTTATCAAGAAAAAAACAAATTCAACAAAATAATTAAGCGATTTCTTCAAAATACATATAATATTGTCACATCTAAACAAAATACCAAAATACATATGACCTTGTTATCACTTCTAGACAAAATCTTTTATTCCTAGTGAGTCATTCAAAATATTTTCACCACCCTTCACGAACATTTAGTCATCCTCATCATCGCTATCGCTCATATATACTAATGAGGCATTATTCCTCGACATTAGTAGTGCCTTCCAAAATTCAAAACTTTCCCCAAATCCATTTCACCAAGACTTGGACATTTCGTTACAATCGAATAATGGAGGTAGTGGGCATCCTTCACTCAATTGGAGGCCGATTAAATGGTTTCCGTGCACGTAACCAATCACCACTCTTCTTGTTTTATCCGATTCTTCGTCAAATGGTATTCTTGTTGGTGCAAATATTAAACTCAATGAATTTGAGATATAATGAACAACGCAATTGAATGCATTGGCGAGTAGTTGGCCGTTTAGTGGCATGGACATCCAATACTCACTTGTCAAACATTTATTTCCGTGTAACCGCTTTTCCCATGTGACAAACCTTTCGTTTAACACCGTCTCGGACTCGTCTTTTTCAAATGTCATCATTGGTATGTAATAATCTCGGAAACCACGTAGTTCCAATAAACATTTTTGCCTTACATAGTCAACTTCTTCAAAACCCCAATCTTTCGCGTCTTCAAAGGGTCCAAGTTGATCCACGAAGACGTGGTAACCACAATTCCCATCTCCATGTACCTCATCCGTGGCCTTAATATACTCACGAACAAAGTCGGGGGAAAAAAGAAGGTAATTTTCATAGATGATATATAAATTCCAGACATATCGACCCTCCTCATCTCTAGGGGTGGTTTGTAAGTTGCGTTTGGAATACGAAACGTCCCCTTCCTTTCACTTGACGGAAATATTCCAACCATCGGAATTTTTCCTAAATTTATTGCTAATTGTTTAACACCATCTCCACCGCCAAGTCTTTTTCTTGTGCTTCCTTGGGAGGGAACTTCGCAACCTTTTCCTTTAACTCCCCCATCTTTGTTCCGCATGCTTTGGAACCTTTTCCTGTAACTCCCCCATCTTTTATTGTGCATTCTTTGGAACCTTTTCCATTAAATCCCCCATCTTTTGTTGCGCATTCTTTGGAACCTTTTCCTTTAACATCTTCGCTTTTTGCTAGTTGTTTGGAACGAAAGACTGGACCTTTTCCTTTAAAATCAACTTTGTTTGTTGAACTTTCTTGAGAGGGAGGCTCAAGATTTTTTTTCTTGTACATTTCGATGAATTGGTTCTCCTTTTTCCATTTGACCTCTTCTTCGTTTGTTTCTACCTTGAACATCCTCCTCCATCTCATCCTCCGCTTCATAGGATTTTTGCAACAACTCAAAACCCAAAGGATCTCTTTTCTTTGATTCTTCCAACATTTCCCTTGACGTTTTCCTTCCTACACTCCTCTTTTGTTTCGTAGAAGGCCTCCCATTTATCTCCCTCTTAGGTGGTTCCTTCATATCGTACCTAGTTTGTGGGTATACGAAGTTACGCAAGTTACTCAACCATATTTGCCTTTGCCACCGTGTTAATGTATCATATTTCGCAGCTAGTGCTTTTCCAATGTCGGTATCGGCAAATGTTCCTCCAAAATCTAGATCAACTATTGTTTCATGGAATGATATTTGTTGCCAAAAGGGATCAACTTCTTGTATCGGAATAACTTTGTCATTGTAATTGGCTATGACATGCCGACATGGGAGGCCCACACTTTTCATGTTAGGAAAAACACACTCTCTTCCGTCAAAGTTACCCAACTCAAAGTGTTGTACTTATTTCATAATCATATCAATTTCACGACGCGACACTTTAAAAGTAATTCCCCAAAGCCAAGGATTGTCTTTCCATTTAATGTGTTTACTAGATCGGCTTTTTTCAAAATGCTCCTTAACTCTATCGAGATCACGGAGGAAATAGTTGTGCATGGCTTGGAATACCGTAACAAATCCACCATCACCACTATGAAGCTTCTTCTTCAACCGGTTATGAGACGATTCCACCGTACTTGTAGCTTGGTTGTAGAAGTGTTTATATTGGTTCGTGAATGCGGCTACGAACTTCTCTTTGTGCGGATCCAACCAATTGTCCACCAAATATTTCACCATACTTGGATAGCCTCTCAAACTAGCTAATAACATACGAGATCGTTCTTCATAATCTTCCATGGTGAGAGAATATGCTATGGCATCCCAGTCCTCATGAAAACTAGCCCACCTTAGTTCCGTCAACTTGTCATTCTTATTGAAATTTTTTTTGGCTTCTTCTTGTTGATCTACCGGTAGTTACTTTATTCTCTCCATTTCACTTTTCTTTGTTGGACGAATGATGGTCTTACATTTAGTTTCAATGATATTCCATAGGTGGAACGTGCAAAGAAGGTGACGAGCATCTGGGAAAACCCTCGCTATTGCATTCAACAATGCTTGTTCCTTGTCGGTGAAATTCACCTTTGGAGTATATCCCTTCACGTAGAATAACTTCACTTGTTTTAGTGCCCACACATAACTCTCTTCAAGCTCATCTTCCAAGAAGAAAAACGCGACACTAAACGGAGAGTTGGTGGAAATTTGTCCAACAATGTTCAACACCGGCATCTCATACTTGTTAGTTTTATACGTGCAATCCATTAAAAGTACTTGGTTGGAGCACCGCGCCAATTGTATAACTCGGGATGAGCCAATATGAGATTCTTTATTTGTTTATCCTCATCTTCATTATGGAAAACCGAGTAATTATACTTCTCTCCCAAATGCCTTAATTGTTGCGTTTGATTTCTATTTTCCCATTGCTGATTTTTCAATTTTGTTTTAGCGTTGTAGATGGTTGGAAAAGTATAAACATTCAATGGGTTTAGGCACTTTAGATGACCGAGTATATCAATGGGTTTCATACGGTTTTCGGTCATGGAACTTACAATCATTTTTTCTTCATCATTAAACCGCGCCACATAAGGATGGGATAGCAAAGTCTCCGGTATTAGGTGGTTATGACGACCGCATACAACTTTCTCCAAATACCACACTTTACTCTCCTTGTTTTATTTAAATTGAAGCTTGAATGGGCATTTAGTCTTCTTTGTGAAAGTAGTATTCTTCCTCTTCGTCCTTGCTTTATATTCGGTACCCTTTTTCACATGAATTTTACTTTATCCACTACACGCGCAAACCATTTGAAAGTGGCGGTCATTTGTTGATCCATTACAAACTATAACACACATAATTAACTTGCCACGTTCTCTAGCCCATTCCTTTGCCTCATCTTTAAATTCCCATGTCTACATGGTCCAAAAACTCAAAGTTAGTCAAAAAAACATAGTGATATGGTCCAAATGAATGAACAACATATCTTTCCATTAGTTTAAAAAAAAAAAAAAAAACACCTACCAAGTAAGTCAAATAGTGATGTGAAGAATCTTCAGTTAGAATTTCGTTAGCATCAGGTTGAGAAGGCATTAGTCTGGGTGGAAGCATGATGTATCAACCAAAATGTCACAACATTAGTCCAAAACAAGAAGGAAAACTACACTTACGGTTGGGTTATAAAAGCCACGGACCCAACCGTAAGTGGTATTCCCAACCGTAAGATCTGTATTTCCAACCGTATGAACAAAATCTAAAACACAGGAACAGTTACAGTTGATAAAAAACAATCCAAACCTAGCCGTAATTAAAGTTATGGTTTGGAAATATGTAAAACCCAACCGTAAAAAGTGCAATAAATACCCATGCACATAATGAATTATGGTTGGGTTAGGCATGCATTTTTTCCAACCGTAAAACCTCTTTTATCCTATTGAAAACTAGTTACGGTTTTGAGTTCATCCAAACCTAACCGTAAATATGAGTTACGGTTGGGAACGAAGCTTAAACCCAACCGTAATCTGGTATGTAAGTCGAAAAATCTGAATTTTTTTACGTAATTTTGCTAATTTTGAGAGAAATTGAACTCATGGGAGTTAATTTAGAGGCATACCTGTTGATTTTCAACCATTGGTTCTTCACTTTGTCGATTTATTTCTTCAATTGGTTGAGATTCATCATCACTTTGTGCTAAACCCTCTCTACCATCTAACAAATCATCCATCTCTTGGTCTCCAACATGAGGTATGTAAAAAAAAATTTCTCTATCATACAAAGATTCACCCACCTCGAATTGGTAACTGGTTTCATTCATTTTGGTTGAGTGAATCAAAATCTAGGTTTTGAAAGAAATCTCCAAAATTTCTTTTTTTTCTTCTCTCTAGTGTTTCTTCCCACAAAAACTTTGTCCCAGAATTTACCAAGTATATATCAAATTCATTAATTTAATCATTATCTAATTAAATTAAATTAAAATAAACTAAATAAGGGTTGTTTAGTCATTACAAAATTATTTGAGATAAGGGGTTTTTGATATTACTTATGGGTGACCCGTTTTTGTCCTATTAGGTGACGCCCCAATAATAGCTTTCTTTTTCTGCTATTTGTTGGACCTTTGGCTCCTCAAGAGTAAAACAGCTTCAGCTATGGAGTTCTACGTCTGCACAAGTTAGGGTGAGAATTTGGCCTGCAATCCGAGAAATTTGACCCGGATCAACCGTATTTTTGTGGATGGATGCTAAGACCGTTCGCTGTTTGTTGATGGGTAAGATGTAGATAGAAATCCAACGGATTACGGATTGGCCTTAATATAATCTTGAGAATCCATTAGACATCCATATATGTGAGATTGTTTTTAGATAATATATGGAAATTCTTAACGCATTTTCTTGGGTTGTTTGTCCATGGCATTTTTTATATTTATAGTCTACTAAAGTCAAGTCTTGAACTAGGTATAGTGGTTGGTAGTTGAGTATCAGACATCACTGAATAACCCTTGAAGATTGAAGATCGACGAAGACATCTAGAGAACTTCATCAACAAAGAGGTGTGTGAAGACTAAACCATTCTACTTACTTACATGCAATACCCATTATATCTTTATGAGACTATGTCGTATGACTTCTAGTAGATTTAATATTTCAAAGAAGAAATTTTGAGTCAAGTTTGTCTTGTCATCTCGAAATATTATTTAAGCAGTGAATGTCCATTAGTCCTTTGCAATCTTAGTTCAAAACAATTTATTGTTCAGGAACTATTTTTAGATCATCTGAAAACTGCCCAAGCAATGATATTTTATATCTATGGCAAATGAGAATGTTTCAACATAAAAAAAGAGTGTACCAGAACTACTAAAATCCAGATTCAGGGTAGGTTGGCGAACCATCTCGCGAACCATAGATATCTGAAGTTCCGGAATATATGTAGGTTCACAAACCTAGTTCACGTACCCTGGAGTCTGGATGTGACAGTTCATGAATTGTGGTGATCTGAAATTGTGAAATAACCAACTGTTCACATATCATAAACATATGAGTTCGGGAATTGCTGAACGGTTCACCAACCGTAGCGCCCGGAATTCACGAACTACCTACCGATTAATAAAGTTTTCAAAAAAAAATTGAATACGTATTAGCAAATGCTCAAAGACTATTTTAATAAATATACTTCACTAAAAAACCTTGTGTATGTGCATCATGATTCATGTATCAATTGTTTAAATGAACACAATATTGCTTGCAAGTTCGAAAGGCATACTTGCCAAGAACTATCATTGTACACGGTTCCAGATGTCAGACCATAATGTATGCGTGCCCGTTTGCATACTTAGGTAGGTTACTTTCTAAAATCGGTTTGTTCATGAATTAAAACATTTATATAATTAGGAATGCAATCTTTGCAAACCGTGGATATAATGTTCATGAATCGATTCGAGTGAATCAAAACCGATTTTTTTTCGATTGTGTCTTGTATACTTCTATAAGATCTAAGCAATTGAACAACTCTCTAACTAGTTCATTTGAGTCATTTGAACTAGTTATGGTGAAGATGAATATGGTTGATACGAAAGTGCTCATATGGCTAACAATTGGTTAACTATTGTTGAACCAACTAAGTGTACACGTTTAGGTACGGTTACTCAAACCTAAATGAAGTTACATTTCATTTTTGTATAACAAGCTAAGTTCGATCTAACAGTTGAAAGATATTAGCTTGAATCTAATCAGGTTTTCATCTAATGGTGAATATTGAATGCTTTGTTACCAAGGTAACTTAGATTGCAAACCCTGATTTGAAGACTATATAAAGGAGAACTCTAGCAACTGGGAAACCTAATCGCCACACCTCCTGTGTGATACTAGTTGCATAAGCTAGAGTCGATTCTCCTTTAACCTTAGGTTTTTCATGAAACCCTGTAGGTTAATGACTTAAAGACTTTATTGGGATTGTGAAGCCAGACCCAACTATTTTCTCTGTAGTTGCGTGATCTAATCTTGTTGTTTCTATCGTGATTTAGTACAATCGTAAGATTGGCTTGATATTTATATCTCCGATAGGAAAGATGGAAAAGTAGTCACAAACACCTTCGTCTCATCGTTTGTGATTCCACAATATCTTCTTTCGTTAATCGATTAAGATTATTGTGAGGTGATTGATAATTCTAGGCAGTTCTTCGGGAATATAAGTCCGGGTTATCAATTGGTTCATGTTCACCTTGATTTATCAAAATACGGAACAAAAACTCATAGGTATATCTGTGGGAGAAAGATTTATCTATTCTTATAGACTTTTCTGTGTGATACAGATTTGTTTATCAAGTCTTCGACTTTGGGTCGTAGCAACTCTTAGTTGTGGGTGAGATCAGCTAAGGGAATCAAGTGCGTAGTATCCTGCTGGGATCAGATACGTAAGGAGCAGGACTGTACCTTGAATCAGTGTGAGATTAATTAGGGTTCAATTACATTCCAGACCGAAGTTAGCTTTGTAGTAGGCTAGTGTCTGTAGCGGCTTAATACAGTGTGGTGTTCAAATCTGGACTAGGTCCCGGGGTTTTTCTGCATTTGCGGTTTCCTCATTAACAAAACTTCTGGTGTTTTTGTTATTTCTTTTTCGCATTATATTTTGTTATATAATTGAAATATCACAGGTTGTGCGTCGAATCGAACAATTGGTAAATCCAACCTTTGGCTGTTGATTGAAATTGATTTATTATTGAACATTGGTCTTTGGTACCGTTCAAGTTGTTTCATATAATAATCAGGCTCACGGATTTCTATCTGTTTGATTTGCTGATTACATTGTGAAATAGAGATACGAACTCTTTGATATACTTTTTCTTAAGATTGAGTCTGACTGTCTAGTTGATTCTCTTAAAAGTATATTTGAGTTAGTCCATACAGATTGCTAAGTGAAATATTGGGTGAGTTTGTTAGACCCCCGCTTGTTCAGCTTAGTAACAAAGCATTCAATATTTATGGTTAGATGAAAACCTGATTTAAGATTCAAGCTAAGTCTGCTTAATAATAAAGCAATTAATCTCCACCGTTAGATTGTCTTAGCTTGTTACACACAGATGAAATATACCTTCATTTAGATATGGGTAACCGTACCTAAACGTGTATATTGAGTTGGCTCAAAAAAAGTTAACCGAAGTTAGCTATATGAACATTTTTGTCGTAACCACATCCATCTAACACTTATAGATCAAATATGATGATCAATCAATCATGAAAGATAATCAAATGAATCTAATTGTGTTTCACATAGAATTATTTAATTGTTCACTATCTCATAGAAATATATATGAACAAAATGAAGCAAAATCAGATTGATTCGTAATCGTACAAAGTACTTATACAAGAATTAATTCATGAACATTAAGCCACGGTTTGCAAAGATTGCATTCCTTAATTCATAAATGTTTTAGTTCATGAGTATGAAAATCATACTTTAACCGATTTTAGAACTTAACCACTGTGTTTGCAAACCAGGTACGCGAACAACTGCTCCAGACCTTGGTCTATCAAGCCGTTCGCATACTAGGTACGTGACCAGCAATCCCGAACCCAACTCAGGTAAAACCGATCACATACTAGGTACGCAAACAAGGTTCCCGGATCTTAATAGTTAAAACCGTTCGCATACTGGGTACGCAAACAAGGTTCCCGGACATGAATCATAACAATACAGTTCGCATACTAGGTATGCACACCGTGTTGTATCCATACATGGTTAATTGTTCTAAACTCCCATTTCAATAATTGAAAGAAGACGACAATAGCTGTCTCACACAGACTATTAGCTTCAAGTAATTTTCAAGTAATCGAATGATCAATACGAAACTTTCCAAGTCGACATCAAATGATTGTCTCATACAAATCATGTAAGATATTTCAAGGCAATTTCCACATGATCATCTCTTGACTTAATATTTAGTTTCCAACAAATAAATTGTTTCCAACTAAACTCGTCAAGAATAATGATGAACATAGTTAAAGCAAAAAACTTCCAGCATATATTTCGATAAATAGATATGCGAGATAAACTCAGGTCGAAATATCAAATGTGTATAATGTAAAAGTCTATATAGCTATACGACTTAGTCTCATTAGAAGATAAAGTAGAATAGACTTCTGAGTGATAGATAAGTTTTAGTCTCCATATACCTTTTGTTGATGAAGTTCCTCCAAGCTCTCCTCAGTAGATCTTTGTCTTCAATCGATGAACGCCGTGAAGTATAAATCTCAACTACACATTCTATCCTAATCCGAGACATAACTATAAGTAGACTAGAAATCAAGATTATAGTTTTGATCAACTAAACTTGACAAACAAGAATAAGATAGCAACGCTCGCGAGTTCGACCGAGCAGTGCTCTAACAGTACCTTAATTGGTGTGAGACTTGGTTAGGGATAAACTACATTCCAGTCCGAAGTTAACTTGTAGTAGGCTAGAGTCTGTAGCGGCTTAATACATTGTAGTGTTCAAAGCTAGACTAGGTCCCGGGTTTTTCTACATTTGCGGTTTCCTCGTTAACAAAATTTCTGGTGACTGTGTTATTCCTTTTCCGCATTATATTTGTTTATATAATTGAAATATCACAGGTTGTGCGTAGTTCAATTGCAGTTGATAAATCCGACCTTGTTTGTCGGATAGAACTTGATTGACTCTTGGGCATTGGTCTTTGGTACCGTCCAAGTTATTCTCACATCAATCAGGCTCACGGATTTCTATCTGTTCGATTTGCTGATTGTATTGAGAAAGAGATAAAGCTCTTTGATATATTTCTTGATTGAGTCTCACTTTTAAGTTGGTGCTATCGGAACTATAGTGGAGTTTAGTCCATACAGATTTCCGAATGAAATATTGGGTGTGGTTGTTATACCCCCGCGTTTTCAATTGTTTAACAAGTGCTTCTTGAATCTCGAGAGATTTCTACAGAATGTCTTTAAGTTCCTGCACTTCCACCTTGGTTTTCTTAAGTTATTCAAGAATAGTCGCAAACCTTTGTTGGTTGGACCAATCTGATCTTAGCTTCTTCATATTCTTCATCTTCCTCTTAAAGAGTGAATATTTCTTCTTAGGGTAAGACTTCTCTTTTCCTTCATAGTTGTGAGATTATTAACAACCATAGGAATATAGGTCTCACTAGAAGGGATTGTGATAAGTCTCCATAATTCTTACGAATGTGAGTTTGTGTTCAAGAGAGCACAAATATGTAGCACTTTATAAGCAATCTTTTAGGAAAAGTTCCAAAAATAGTGTGAAACTAGAAAAGCAAGACTGATAAACCGAGGAGTTTCGGAACCAATAGAATTCTTAGTTTAAGGATTTCGTTCACGAACTAGAATTATTCAAACTAGAAGGATGACATGTTAATTTTATCCTCCTTAAAGTTTGTACAAGGGAAAGTCTTTTTAATACCATTACTTCAAAAGGTAGTGAAGATAAATGATACGATAACTGAGAAAAAACGTGTGTCTCAAGAAGATAAATCCTTTGAAAACTCATACCAAAAATTTTAAGTTTAACATATCAATTTGTATGATTATATTTTCTAAGAGCATACATGGAATCTTAGCTAGTCGTGGATCATGTTCTCGTCTCTTTCTTATGAGTCAGATAGGCAGGGGGGATTCCATACAGAGAGCATAAGATTAATTGATATTCACATCGAGTAATTATTTTTGGAACTTTTATTGTGATGTGATAGCATCAGGTTGTAGACTTAACGATGCATGGAGAATAAATTTTTACATTCAAGTCACGTAACTAGGTAAAATGCCAGATTGAATGTAAGAACATATCCTGGACTAGATTCGACGGAGCAAGGCTCAACATGAACTATCGTCGTTCTCATGTTTAATTTAGTAGCTTCAATTGACATAGGATTCATAATTAGAGTCCCTATACTATAATCAAATGGTATCAGAAAGACATGTCAGATTGGAGAATGATTCGGGAACATCACCTGTTTCTACAGACGGACACAATTAAGAAGGTCCTGAAACAATAACAAAGTTTTCATTGATGAGTGAAAAATCCATCATATCCCCAATCAAGTTTGATGAAGGATCATCAAGGTTGACGTGAGTACTGCCACATTCGTCAAAATTAATAACTTCATAGTCGAGAGTTATGCTTGAAACAACTTCCTCTTCTGACTTATATTGATCAGACGTTTCATCAAGAGTCGCAGCAAAACCCTTATTGCCAGTGTATCTTCTGCAATTTTGCATTCATTAGCGAAGTGACCAAACCATCTATACTTGAAGCACTGAGGCATATCCTTATTTCTTTTCCTAAGAAGATCTCTAAACTCTCTTGTAATTAGTGAGACTGAATTTTCAAGATCTTTATTAAATAATTCATCAACAAGACTCTTTTTAGAGGTGCCAACACTTTCACTTTTATCAAGTACTTCAGAGTTTCTATGTGCTCGAAAGGCAATGGCTTTTCCATCTTTGGTTTGTTGTTCATGATAAAAATTCTTTAATTTTCGACGAGGCTGTTCCTGGATAGTGTAGTAAGATCATTTCCTTTAGAGATAACATGTTTCTTAGACTCGTATCGAGCTGGTAAAGGTCTCAAAATTTTTATCTCAATATTCCTTTCATTAATAGTCTTTCCTAGCGCATGACAAGCATTTACTATTACAGAAAACTTGTGATTAAATTCCTCGAACGAATCTTTGCCATCCATACGAAGGTTTTACCAGTCATAAGTTAGGTTTTGAAGCCTTGCTTCCTTTTTTTGCGGTGTTCCCTTCAAATACAATTCCTAAGATATCCCAAGCATCATTCAACGTAGTTCACATAGATACATGATATTGAAGGTCTTGGCTTATGGAATGAATGATATGGTTTAGTCCATCAGAGTTGTGTTTAGCATTACTGATTTCATCATCGCTATATTCGACTATGTCTTTTGCAATAGTTGATGTGCCTCGTGCAACTATTGGAGCATCATACCCCTTTATGACAAGAACCCATGTTTTGAAATCACGAGCTTGTAAGAAGGAGCGTATAACAATTTTCCACCATAAGTAATTTGTGCTATAGAAGGCTGATGGTACATTAATTGAGATTGCACTCTTATCCAAAGATTCAGATCGCCACAAACACAGACTTATTAGGTCTAAAGGTGTTTGCCTACTCTGATACCAATTAAAAAGGAGAAGGTACCAAGCACATCATCAGCTTTTTTGTTTGGCAACCTGTATGGATAAAACTTAATACAATTACAAGTAGACCAACTTAATAATCCTTGACAATACGTATATAGAGTTTATATCTCTAACTCTTCTCAATCATAAAGTCTAGACACAAGAGTCTGTGAATCTGATGTAAAGAAGAGTACTTGGACAATCTAAAAAATCAATATCCAAGATCAATCTAGTCGTATCCAAATAATCAAATACAGAATTCTGCCAAGTATGAAACATGTTATCTATCTTTCAAGATACGAATTCTATAAGAATGAGTCTTGTAATCGATCAAAATTAATATGGGCTTATCTACTAGAATTGAATACGTACTTTATTCATATTATAAAGATAAAAAATATAATGCGGAAAAGTAAGACACATAAGACACTAGAAGTTCTGTTAACGAGGAAACCGTAACTGGAAAAAAAAAAAAAAAAAAAAACGGGACCTCGTTCAGATTTGAACACTGAATCGTATTAAGCCTCTATAGACACTAGCCTACTATCAGACTTCAGGCCGGAATGTAGTTGATACCGAATTCACCTTCCAAGCAATTCAGCTGCAGTCGTACGTGCTCAATACGTCTCTTGAACCTCGTAAGGATCTACGCAATTAATTTCCTTAACCGACGTCCTTTACATCCTAAGAGTTGTTTCATCCTAAGTGAAGACTTTTGATACCAATATTCCTCTAATAGATAAGCCTATTTGATTTCCCTTTAGATCGAATGGATCAAGGCTTGGAAATATGTTTGTAATAAACAAAGATGACAAACCTCACAAATCCAGAACACTTACACTCGATTAGCTGAGAACCCATGATTATTAACCACCTCTCAAGAACAATCGTGAACCATCAATTAAAAATAATTTTCAGATATTTATCTTGAGGAATCAGAAAGTCTGAGGTGAATAGAACTCTGCGATTTCTATCTATCTTGTTCCTAAAAAAGATTACTAAAACTCCGATAACAGAACAAGATTAGGATACACGAACTATCAAGGTAAACATAGTCGGACCTGGCTTCATGAATCCCTTAGTGAAGTCTTTCAGTCGTAGACCTAGTTATGTTTTCTCAGAGGAAGCCTAGGTCAATAGAGGACGACTCTAGCGATCAACTAGGACAAAGAAGTTTCAGTGATTAAATTTCCCAATTGAATGAGTATCTTTATTTATAGATTTTCAAGACTGAGGGTTGCTTAGAATTCAAGCTGAGATAACTTGAGAATACATCAAACATTTTCTCTGTTTAGATGAAACTCTAGTTGGGGTTTCAAGTAAGCATGTGAGAAACTTGTCTTGAAATCACATAGAAGGATATACATTATGGTCTTACATCTGGAACCGTTTACAATGATAGTTCTTGGCAAGTATGCCTTTCGAACTTGCAAGCAATATTGTGTTCATTTAAACAATTGATACATGAATCATGATGCACATACACAAGGTGTTTTAGTGAAACATATTTATTAAAATAGTCTTTGAGTACGTACTCAATTTTTTTGTTTGAAAACTTCATTAATCGTTAGGTAGTTCGTGAATTCTGGGCGCTACGGTTGGTGAACCGTTCAGCAATTCCCGAACTCATATGTTTACGATATGTGAACAGTTTGCTATTTCACAATTTCAGATCACCACAATTCATGAACTGTCACATCCAGACTCCAGGGTACGCGAACTGGGTTTGTGAACCTACAAATATTCCGGAACTTCGGATATCTATGGTTCACGAGATGGTTTGCCAACCTACCCTGAATCTGGATTTTAGTAGTTCTGGTACACTCTTTTTTGATGTTGAAACATTCTCATTTGCCATAGATATAAAATATCATTGCTTGGGCAGTTTTCAGATGATCCATATGATATAAAAATAGTTCTTGAACAATAAATTGTTTTGAACTAAGATTGCTAAGGACTAATGGACATTCATTGCTTAAATAATATTTCGAGATGACAAGACAAACTTGACTCAAAATTTCTTCTTTGAAATATTAAATCTACTAGAAGTCATACGACATAGTCTCATAAAGATAGAATGGGTATTGCATGTAAGTAAGTGATAAGATTTTTAATTGTGGTTGTAGTAATAGGTTCGTTGAGACTTGTGAAAGCAATAGATTTTAAACTTAATGAAACTTAAAAATAAAGAAAACTTAATTCAAAATTTGATTTCAAGATATTAAAATAGACCAAGGCTCCGGATTCCGCTATTCCTTCTAGTTGATTGGTTTACAATGATATTTCTGAAATTATTATTAAGCTCTTTTTCTCATTAATTCACTTTTAATCTATAAGGTGTCCAAATATTAAATTGTAATCCCTAAGCATGAATTATCAAAGAATTGATTCTAAGCATAACACATCGAATTGATTCACAACTAATTAAGAAAACAAATTTTATCTTTAATTATGTTGATCCTAGTGAATTAAATAAAATAATTAATTAAAGAAATTGTAAAAAGAATTTACCAATCAAACATGAGTGAATAGTTTCCTCCTTTGCCTTGGTTGCGCGAGAATTAGCTTATCATAGTGGAAGCACGATCAAAATATGGTTTCACTGCTCAAAAGGTGTTCACAAATGATGAAATGGAGAAAAAACTATTAAAAACCGGGTTTGTAACAATTATATGTGTTACAAACCGAACTGTTACAGAGATCGATAAATATAAACTGTCACTGACACTGTAGCATAAACGACTGTCGCATGTGCGTCTTATGTTCTTCGTGTTCTTCACTACACCAGCAGAAACAATTTTCCTGGTACTCAATTTTACGCCTCTGTGATGCTCTAAACTCTCTCAATTCTCTCTGTTATGCTTCTAAACTTTCCCAAAGTGTACGTACCTCCTCTGAGACTCGAATAGATCCTATTTATACACCACCAGTTCATCTTTAGGGTAAATCTTCTTGATTTTATTCTCTGTTTCTTCCTCAGCAAACCACGGGATTTCTTTCCCTTTTCATCTATTCTACGCGTCTCTGTTCTGTCAATCCAAACTCTATTGAGGAAATCAAATATAAACGAAACATATTCGCTAGCTTATTCCCACGTAATTCCATATATAACTTAAAAATACCCGAGATATAACCTAACTCCCTGTTTTATCTCCAATCCGACGTTCTAACCAATTTTAGTAAAATCTGAAGAGCATACCTTCCCTGTTTGGTTCTTAGAAGCCAGCTCAACAAAATTCAGTGCTTTAGTCTTCTTAATTCCTATCCAAATCTCGAACCCTAAATATGTTTCTTCACTGCCATTCTTTCCCGCCAAATTTCAGGTTTGAAATGTTGAAGATGGTTGCCCCTTATCCGCCAGCAGAGTCCCTTTAGCAACTAGGGTGGAAATAGTAGTTTCTGTCGTGTGCATAGTAAAGTCTCCCGGAGGTCCATATGCCACTTTTCGAGCAATTTTCTTCACAAAAGCTTATTTCTCCGAAAACACCTACAAAGACATAAAAACCATAATAAGTACAACAATTGAGCACTAACAATATATATAATCGAGACAAAATCAGACACAAAAATGTGTCTATCAAATACCCCCAAACTTATTATTTGATCGTCCTCGAGTGAATCTAATTCACAAATAAAATCCTAACTCACTATCGCAGGCATCGCGGTTGCACTTAGCATGTGCAACTAGCCTTTAAACCCCTAGGTGGCCCTAGTTGCCGAGTTATAGTCTCGGGAGGGTTTACCAGAGGTGTACCCACAAAACCTTTACTCCAGACCCTAGCTATCTACACAGAACCTTGGAATAGCACTAAAGAATCTCTTTGGTTGGCATACTCTCATTGACTACAGGAGGAAGTACCCTGATGCGAAATTCCAATTGCTGTACACGAGTTTGCACTTAAGCATACTAAAATTTATATATAAGTGACAGAGCTCTACTCAGATAGTCGCACTATGGACATCAATATCCGGAATCAAACAAATCACATGAATAGATTAAGAAGATGGAAATATAAATAGATGGTTGCGAATGGACGTCAATGCCAAGATGAACCTATGACCTAGTGGATTGAGATACTGGTCTGGACTAATATCAACACAACTGGCATATACAAGGGAACCAGTGGTCGATAATCCTAAATCTACATCAACTCAGCTGGCATATACAAGGGAACAAGTCGTCGACTTTATAATAAACCTTTATTTATTTATTTATTTTTATTTTTATTTTTTTTAAACGATATGATTAGATCTTTTGGATCCAAGCGCATGATTCTTGTCAGCAGATTACATGATAATTCCCGTGGATCCTGCGTTCCACGCTTGTTTAGGCGACGGAGACAGGGAGAACACACACATATTGCTATCCAAGTGTTTATTTTTATTTTTGAGAATTATTCCGTTTGGTCTGATTGGTCTGATCTTTTTTTTTTTTTTTTTTTTGTTTAGTAACTCAATCACTCTATTTCAACCCAGCAGACATCAACGTAAAAATTTGCAAAAACAAAAACAAAAGTAATAAGATGATTCCGAGATACGGTGAAACTATCATGTTATTTCTAACAACTGAGCTATGTGCTTTTATGAATCGACTCTTTAGATGTTTCCATCTACTCAGATTGGTTCCTTAACTCCTACAATCAAGATGCTTCCATCCACTTAGATTGGTTAGTGCCATCCTTAATAGGCATAAATTTCTAGGCTCTGGAGTTTATTTATTGCAACTAACAAAAAGTTTCTTCCCCACCCCCAAACTTAAATCTAACATTGTCCTCAATGTTTCTAATTAAAGTGTAATACCAAAAGTATGAGTAATAAGAGGATTCGGTAAAGAGAAAAGTCAGAAAGATAGTACCTGGGTGAAGCGTAACAATCCTTCCTCAGAGAATAAGGAGAAAAATAAAAATAAAAACAAATAGCAAAAATAATATACAACATACAAATACCAAATACCTCGATGGTCAATCAAGGTATATAGGGTCCTCCAGAGGGACCTCCTCAATATCACCTGTAGGCAAAGGTTCTAAAAAGGACTTCAATCTCTGACCGTTAACATTAGAAGAACTACTACCATCTAGTGTTTCAATTTTAACAGTGCCATGAGGAAAAACAGTGCGGACCACAAAAGGGCCGGTCCACCGAGAGCGCAACTTTCCAGGGAATAGATGCAAACGAGTATCATACAGAAGAACTTTTTGACCCGGAGAAAATGACTTTCTTAAAATATATTTATCATGCACAAGTTTCATTTTGTTCTTATACTCCTTAGCATTATCGTATGCATCTCTACGAATCTCGTCCAACTCATCGAGCTGGAGTTTTCTTTGAGCTCCTGCTTTGTCAAGTGAAAATTTTAGCTGTTTAACAACCCAATATGCTCTATGTTCTAACTCAACAGGTAAGTGACATGCCTTGCCAAATTACTATACGATAATGTGACATTCCAATGGGGGTCTTAAACGCAGTATGATAAGCCCATAAGGCATCAGTAAGCCTCGACAACCAGTCTTTTCTACTAGGATTAACCGTTTTCTCTAATATACGTTTTATCTCCCTATTGGAAACCTCTACCTGACCACTAGTCTGTGGGTGATATGAGTTAGCTACTTTGTGAGTAATACCATATTGTTTCATTAAAAGTGCAAATGGTCTATTACGAAAGTGTGTTCCTCCATCACTAATTATAGCTCGCGGTGTACCAAAACGTGTAAGTATATTATCTTTCAAAAACTAGAGTACGACCTTGTGGTCATTTTTTTTAAACGGAACCGCTTCAACCCACTTAGACACATAGTCTACAGCAACAAGTATGTAAAGATAACCAAAAGAATTAGGGAATGGACCCATAAAATCAATGCCCCACACATCAAAGACCTCAATCACTAAAATAGGGTTCAAAGGCATCATATTTCTACGAGAAATGGTCCCTAACTTCTGGCAACGCTCACAAGAAGCACAATGACTATGGGAGTCCTTAAACAACAAAGGCCAGTAAAAACCACACTGCAATATCTTAGCAGCAGTCTTCTTAGTACTAAAGTGACCCCCACACGCATGTTGATGACAAAAGGAGATAATACTAGACTGGTCATTCTCAGGTACACATCTCCTAATAATCTTGTCTGGACAATACTTAAACAAATAAGGATCATCCCAAAAGAAATGCTTAACCTCGGCTAAAAACCTAGAACGATCTTGTTTACCCCAATGTTGAGGCATTCGACCAGTAACAAGATAATTCACTATATTTTCATACCAAGGTAATTGGGAAACAAAGAACAATTGTTCATCAGGAAAGCTATCCCTAACGGGAGTGAAATCATCAGGGGAATCCACAACAAGCCTAGACAAGTGATCTGCTACTACATTTTCAGCATCCTTTTTGTCTCTAATATCTAACTTGAATTCTTGTAACAATAGGATCCATCTAATCAATCTAGGTTTGAAATCCTTTTTACACAAAAGATATTTTAAAACAGCATGATCAGTAAAAATTATGACCTTAGAACCTAATAGGTAGGATCTAAACTTATCCAAGGCAAAAACGATGGCTAACAGTTCCTTTTCGGTAGTTGTATAGTTCAGTTGGGCATCATTTAGAGTTTTGCTAGCATAGTAAATCACATGAAGTAATTTGTTTTCTCTCTGACCTAACACAACACCTATAGCATAATCTGAAGCATCACACATAATTTCAAAGGGTAGGTTCCAGTTAGGTGCCTGAACTATGGGAGCGGTAGTGAGTAACGTTTTAAGCTTCTCAAAAGCCTCTAAACAAGCATCATCAAAGAAAAACTTAACATCTTTCGCAAGTAAATTGCAAAGAGGTCTATAAATCAAGCTAAAGTCCTTAATGAATCGCCGATAAAATCCTGCGTGCCCTAAGAATGACCTAATCTGTTTTACGGTTTTTGGGACCTGTAAAGTTTTAATAAGGTAAACATTGGCTTTGTCTACCTCTATACCCTTCGAAGATATGATATGCCCTAACATAATTCCTGATTTAACCATGAAATGACATTTTTCCCAATTAAGCACTAAATTCTTTTCCTTACACCTAGTCAACACTAGTGTCAAATGATGCAAGCACTCGTCAAAAGATGAACCAAACACTGAAAATTCATCCATAAAGACCTCTAAGAACCATTCTACCATGTCAGAAAATATGCTCATCATACACCACTGGAAAGTAGCAGGTGCATTACACAACCCGAAAGGCATGCGTCTATACGCAAAGGTACCAAAGGGACAGGTAAAAGTAGTTTTCTCTTGGTCCTTTGGGGCAATAATGATCTGATTATAGCCCGAGTAGCCATCTAAGAAGCAATAATGACTATGTCCAGCTAATCTCTCTAGCATTTGGTCGATAAAAGGAAGAGGAAAGTGATCCTTCCTTGTGACCTTGTTCAATTTTCTATAGTCAATATAGACACGCCATCCCGTGGTCACTCGGGTTGGGATTAATTCATTGTTATCATTCTGGACTACAGTGATACCTGATTTCTTGGGAACAACCTGAACAGGGCTGACCCACTTATGTCTGAAATGGGGTAGATAATACCCGCATCTAACAACTTAAGCACTTCAGTTCGAACTACTTCTTTCATATTAGGGTTCAGTCGACGTTGCATCTCCCTAGAGGGTTTAGTGTCATCTTCTAAATGAATCTGATGCATACAAACAGTAGGACTTATACCCTTAATATCTGTTATGGTCCACCCTAAAGCTTCATTGTTGTCTTGAAGTACGGTGACTAGCCTACTTTCCTGATCACTATCCAAGTCAGAAGCAACAATCACAGGTAAAGTCTCAGATGGGCCTAAAAACACATATTTCAGGGTATCTGGTAATGGTTTAAGGTCCAACTTAGGGGGATCTTCTAAAGAAGGAATTAAGGTAGATTTAGAAACTGGTAGTGGTTCGAACTTAGGCCTCCATCCATTACTAGTGTTCATCAAAGGGGCGGCATCTAGCAAAGCATTCACCTCATTAATTACACTATCGTCATCAAAGTCAAAACCAAAGTGGGCTAGGTATTTCTCTAATGGATCTTCTAGCAAAGTGTTTGGTAATGACTCCTGAACCAAGGTTCCTATCATGTTTACCTCCTCAAAGGGCGAGTAATCTAACTCAGAGGGTTGCTTACAAATATTGAAAATATTAAGCTCAATAGTCATATTACCAAAAGACAGGTTCATGATACCATTTCGACAGTTAATGATCGCATTGGATGTAGCTAAGAATGGGCGACCTAAAATCACAGGTATATGGTTTTCTAGGTCTGGGACAGGTTGAGTATCTAGGATAACAAAATCCACTGGATATATAAACTTTTCGACCTAAAACATCTTCTATAACTCCTCGAGGAATTTTTACAGACCTATCAGCTAACTGAAGTGTTATCTTGGTAGATTTTATTTCACCAAGCCCTAGCTCGAGGTACACATGGTACGGAAGTAAGTTCACACTAGCTCCTAAGTCAAGTAAAGCTTTTTCTACCCGATAATTACCTATCGTGCAACAAATGGTAGGGGAACCTGGGTCTTTGTATTTAGGAGTAATGGTATTCTGGATGATCGAACTTACATGAGTAACTAAAAAGGCTTTCTTAGGGACATTCAGCTTTCTCTTTCTCATACACATATCCTTAAGGAACTTAGCGTAAGCAGGGAGTTGCCTAATTGCATCTAATAAAGGAAGGTTTATGGTAACTTGCTTAAAAACCTCCAATATGTCACTAAAATGGGATTCCTTTTTGGTTGGTACTAGTAGCTGTGGGAATGGGGCTCTAGGCATAGAATCAGACATCTCAGGAACTGAATTGGCATCATCTGGAACTTTATCAGTCTCCTCAGCTACTGGTGGTCCTGAGGGGTGAACTACAGTATGTTCACTATCGGGCATGGTTACCTGATTGTCTACTACTCTACCACTCCTAAGGGTTCTATTTGCATTCATTCCTTTGGGATTTGGATTGGGCTTACTAGGGAACCTTCCATTCTCTCTTTCACTTAGAGTCTTAGCTATTTGACCTACTTGATGTTCTAACATAGATAGAGTCTGAGCATTATTTTGTAAACTCTGCCTGGTTTCTTGTTGAAAGCTAGAGTGATTGTTTGATAACATTTCATGGTTCTTTGCTAGCATAATAAGAGTTTCCTCTAAGCTATATATTTTATTCTCAGAAGGGTTTTTAGATTGGGTTGACTTAAAAGATTCTTAGTGTAACCAAAACCTGGGGGTGCCTTAGAATTACTAATCTGACCTTGATTCTGACCCTGAGACCATGAAAAATTAGGATAACCGAGGTTATAGGTCTCTGAATATGGGTCAAATTTTTGACGGTTTTCAAATCTAGAGTTGTTATAAAGAGAATGTGCTTGCTCTTCACTAATCCGTCCTTCCCAAATGAGTTATTGGGCTCTATTCCACAACTAGAGACTTGAGAGGTTCTAAGCCTATCATCAGTTTCAACAAAAGAATTATGTTTAGACTGACTTAATTCTAAAGCTTCTAACCGTCTAGATAAGGCAGCAAACTTAGCATCTGACTCAAAGCTTGAGTCTACCATATTGGTGCTATTTCTATTTACCAAAAGTCTTTTAGGGGGCTCTACACATGATTCCCACTGTTGGGATTTGTCAGCTACTTCTTCTAAAAAAGAATATGCTTGATCAGCAGTTTTATTTAAGAACCCTCCAGCACATAATGACTCAACCAAGGATTTGGTTGAGTAGTCTAACCCGTCAAAAAGAATTTGCACTAATTTCATTTTTTCAAACCCATGATGGGGACACTGCGCCAAGAGATCATTGAATCTTTCTAAAAACCTATAAAGAGACTCTCCTTCTTGTTGCATACTGGTGCTAATTTTCTACCTAATAGATGAGGTTTTATTTTTTGGATAAAAATTCTGGAAGAACACAGAAGTGAGTTCATACCATGTTGTTATGGACTCAGATGGTAAATTATTTAGCCAAGATTTAGCTTTATCTCTTAAGGAAAAAGGAAACAATCTAAGTTTTAAAATTTCATCACTAAGGTCTTTAATTTTAACTGTTCCACAAATTTCCTCAAAGTCCCTTACATGAAAGTATGGGTTCTCATCATCTTTCCCTAAGAATACAGGAATCATCTGAATAGTACTAGGTTTCAACTCATAATTAGACGAAGAGGCTGGTAATCTTATGCACGATGGTCGGGTGGACCTAGTTGGGTACATGTAATCTCTTACAGTTGTCATTTTTGGCACTATAGGAGTATTAAAGATATTTTCCTCATCGTGAGAAGAACGTCCAAAAATAGGACTTTCTAGATTTAGGTAGTCAAGATTCTTGTTTCCTAAAATATAAATCTAGGTTTTTCACGCATAAACCGTCCTAGAGCGTCTCTCTTACGTTCTGGCATACAAGAATTCAACCAAAAACTGTGCACATGCAAATGCTGGGCTAACTAAATTAGGTAGGCTTGGGTTACCACAGCAAAATATACCCAAAGGTACGAGGCTGAGGTTTGTGGTGTTTCGGATGATAACGCCCAGAGGGTTCACCGTACTAAACCACTTGTTTTCCTAAAATCGGTGCCGGACGAAAATGCAATTGGTGTGTGCAAGTGTTTTTTTTTTATAATAAATAAAATAAACAGGCAGCAAAATAGAAAATTACAAGTCCAAAAGAAAAATAACGAAACTAATAAATAAAAGTTCTTTAAAAATAAAATCTCCGGTTTCTTCTTTAATGGCAAACAAGTCTAACTTTCAAACTTTCGCTTCAAGTCAATCCTGCACACCAAAAACAAAAATACGAAAGTAAAATATAGAAAATAATAAAATAAAACTAAATAAAGACTAAAAACAAAAATCTAAAACCTAAACCTAAAGACAAGTCCTCGGCGGCGGCGCCAAAAATTGATAAGATTTTTAATTGTGGTTGTTTACTAATAGGTTCGTTGAGACTTGTGAAAGCAATAGATTTTAGACTTAATGAAAATTAAAAATAAAGAAAACTTAATTCAAAATTTGATTTCAAGATATTAAAATAGACCAAGGCTCCGGATTCCACTATTCCTTCTAGTTGATTGGTTTACAATGATATTTCTGAAATTATTATTAAGCTCTTTTTCTCATTAATTCACTTTTACTCTATAAGGTGTCCAAATATTAAATTGTAATCCCTAAGCATGAATTATCAAAGAATTGATTCTTAGCATAACACATCGAATTGATTCACAACTAATTAAGGAAACCAATTTTATCTTTAATTATGTTGATCCTAGTGAATTAAATAAAATAAATAATTAAAGAAATTGTAAAAAGAATTTACCAATCAAACATGAGTGAATAGTTTCCTCCTTTGCCTTGGTTGTGCGAGAATTAGCTCATCATAGTGGAAGCACGATCAAAATATGGTTTCATTGCTCAAAAGGTGTTCACAAATGATGAAATGGAGAAAAAACTATTAAAAACCGGGCTTGTAACAATTATATGTGTTACAAACCGAACTGTTACAGAGATCGATAAATATAAACTGTCACTGACACTGTAGCATAAACGACTGTCGCATGTGCGTCTTATGTTCTTCGTGTTCTTCACTACACCAGCAGAAACAATTTTCCTGGTACTCAATTTTACGCCTCTGTGATGCTCTAAACTCTCTCAATTCTCTCTGTTATGCTTCTAAACTTTCCCAAAGTATATGTACCTCCTCTGAACTCGAATAGATCCTATTATACACCACCAGTTCATCTTTAGGGTAAATCTTCTCGATTTTATTCTCTGTTTCTTCCTCAGCAAACCACGGGATTTCTTTCCCTTTTCATCTATTCTACGCATCTCTGTTGTGTTAATCCAAACTCTGTTGAGGAAATCAAATATAAACGAAACATATTCGCTAGCTTATTCCCACATAATTCCATATATAACTTAAAAATACCCGAGATATAACTTAACTCCCTGTTTTATCTCCAATCCGACGTTCTAACCAATTTTAGTAAAATCTGACGAGCATACCTTCCCTGTTTGGTTCTTACAAGCCAGCTCAACAAAATTCAGTGCTTTAGTCTTCTTAATTCCTATCCAAATCTCGAACCCTAAATATGTTTCTTCACTGCCATTCTTTCCCGCCAAATTTCAGGTTTGAAATGTTGAAGATGGTTGCCCCTTATCCGCCAGCAGAGTCCCTTTAGAACTAGGGTGGAAATAGTAGTTTCTGGCGTGTGCGTAGTAAAGTCTCCCGGAGGTCCGTATGCCACTTTTCGAGCAACTTTCTTCACAAAAGCTTATTTCTCCGAAAACACCTACAAAGACATTAAAACCATAATAAGTACAACAATTGAGCACTAAAAATATATAGAATCAAGACAAATCAGACACAAAAATGTGTCTATCAGTAAGTAGAATGGTTTAGTCTTCACACACTTCTTTGTTGATGAAATTCTCTAGATGTCTTCGTCGATCTTCAATCTTCAAGGGTTATTCAGTGATGTCTGATACTCAACTACCAACCACTATACCTAGTTCGAGACTTGACTTTAGTAGACTATAAATATAAAAAATGCCATGGACAAACAACCCAAGAAAATGCGTTAAGAATTTCCATATATTATCTAAAAACAATCTCACATATATGGATGTCTAATGGATTCTATTATATTAAGGCCAATCCGTAATCCGTTGGATTTCTATCTACATCTTATCCATCAACAAACAACGAACGGTCTTAGCATCCATCCACAAAAATACGGTTGATCCGGGTCAAATTCGCGGATTGCAGGCCAAATTTTCACCCTAACTTGTGCAGCCGTAGAACTCCATAGTTGAAGCTGTTTTACTCTTGAGGAGCCAAAGGTCCAACAAATAGCAGAAAAAGAAAGCTATTATTGGGGCGTCACCTAATTGGACAAAAACGGGTCACCCATAAGTAATATCAAAAACCCCTTATCTCAAATAATTTTGTAATGACTAAACAACCCTTATTTAGTTAATTTTAATTTAATTTAATTAGATAATGATTAAATTAATGAATTTGTTATATACTTGGTGAATTCTGGGACAGTTTTTGTGGGAAGAAAAACTAGAGAGAAGAAAAAAAAGAAATTTTTGGAGATTTCTTTCAAAACCTAGATTTTGATTCACTCAACCAAAATGAATGAAACCAGTTACCAATTCGAGGTGGGTGAATCTTTGTATTATAGAGAAAACAAGTTTTACATACCTCATGTTGGAGACCAAGAGATGGATGATTTGTTAGATGGTAGAGAGGGTTTAACACAAAGTTATGATGAATCTCAACCGGTTGAAGAAATAAATCGACAAAGTGAAGAACCAATGGTTGAAAATCAAAAGGTATGCCTCTAAACTATCTCCCATGAGTTCAATTTCGCTCAAAATTAGTAAAAGTACGTAAAAATATCAGATTTTTTGACTTACATGCCAGATTACGGTTGGGTTTAAGCTTCGTTCCCAACCATAACTCATATTTACGGTTAGGTTTGGATGAACTCCAAACCGTAACTGGTTTTCAATAGGACAAAAGAGGTTTTACGGTTGGAAAAATGGCATTCCTAACCAAACCATAATTCATTATGTGCATGGGTATTTATTTCACTTTTACGGTTGGGTTTTACATATTTCCAAACCATAAATTTAATTACGGCTAGGTTTGGATTGTTTTTTATCAACTGTAACTGTTCCTGTGTTTTAGATTTTGTTCATACGGTTGGAAATACAGATCTTATGGCTGGGAATACCACTTACGGTTGGGTCCGTGGCTCTTAGAACCCAACCGTAAGTGTAGTTTTCCTTCTTCTTTTGGACTAATGTTGTGATATTTTGGTTGATACATCATGCTTCCACCCACACCAATGCCTTCTCAACCTGATGCAAAAGAAATTCTAACTGAAGATTCTTCCCATCACTATTTGACTGACTTGGTAGGTGTTTTTTTTAAAAAAAAAAACTAATGGAAAGATATGTTGCTCATTCATTTGGACCATATCACTATGTTTTTTTGACTAACTTTGAGTTTTTGGACCATGTAGACATGGGAATTTAAAGATGAGGCAAAGGAATGGGCTAGAGAACGTGGCAAGTTAATTATGTGTGTTATAGTTTGTAATGGATCAACAAATGACCACCACTTTCAAATGGTTTGCGCGTGTAATGGATAAAGTAAAAGTCATGTGAAAAAGGGTACCGAATATAAAGCAAAGACGAAAAGGAAGAATACTACTTTCACAAAGATGACTAAATGCCCATTCAAGCTTCAATTTAAATACAACAAGGAGAGTAAAGTGTGGTATTTGGAGAAAGTTGTATGCGGTCATAACCACCTAATACCGGAGACTTTTCTATCCAATCCTTATGCGGTGCGGCTTAATGATGAATAAAAAATGATTGTAAGTTCCATGACCGAAAACCGTATGAAACCCATTGATATACTCGGTCATATAAAGCGCCTAAACCCATTGAATGGCGGAACAAAGGTGGGATAGTTTTCATGAGGATTGGGATGCCATGGCATATTCTCTCACCATGGAAGATTATGAAGAACGATCTCGTATGTTATTAGCTAGTTTGAGAGGTTATCTAAGTATGGTGAAATATTTGGTGGACAATTGGTTGGATCCGCACAAAGAGAAGTTCATAGCCGCATTCACGAACCAATATAAACACTTCGACAACCAAGCTACAAGTACGGTGGAATCGTCTCATAACTGGTTGAAGAAGAAGCTTCATAGTGGTGATGGTGTATTTGTTACGGTATTCCAAGCATGCACAAATATTTCCTCCGTTATCTCGATAGAGTTAAGGAGCATTTTGAAAAAAGCCGATCTAGTAAACACTTTGAGTTGCGTAACTTTGACGGAAGAGAGTGTGTTTTTCCTAACATGAAAAGTGTGGGCCTCCCATGTCGGCATGTCATAGCCAATTACAATGACAAAGTTATTCCGATACAAGATGTTGATCCCTTTTGGCAACAAATATCATTCCATGAAACAATAGTTGATCAAGATTTTGGAGGAACATTTGCCGATACCGACATTGGAAAAGCACTAGCTGCGAAATATGATACATTAACACGGTGGCAAAGGCAAATATGGTTGAGTAACTTGCGTAACTTCGTATACCCACAAACTAGGTACGATATGAAGGAACCACCTAAGAGGGAGAGAAATGGGAGGCCTTCTACGAAACAAAAGAGGAGTGTAGGAAGGAAAACGGCAAGGGAAATGTTGGAAGAATCAAAGAAAAGAGATCCTTTGGGTTTTGAGTTGTTGCAAAAATCCTATGAAGCGGAGGATGAGATGGAGGAGGATGTTCAAGGTAGAAATAAACGAAGAAGAGGTCAAATGGAAAAAGGAGAACCAAGTCATCGAAATGTACAAGAAAAAAAATATTGAGCCTCCCTCTCAAGAAAGCTCAACAAACAAAGTTGATTTTAAAGGAAAAGGTCCGGTCTTTCGTTCCAAACAACTAGCAGAAAGCGAAGATGTTAAAGGAAAAGGTTCCAAAGAATGCGCAACAAAAGATGGGGGAGTTAAAGGAAAAGGTTCCAATGCATGCGGAACAAAAGATGGGGGAGTTAAAGGAAAAGTTTGCGAAGTTCCCTCCCAAGGAAGCACAAGAAAAAGACTTGGCGGTGGAGATGGTGTGAAACAATTAGCAAGAAATTTAGGAAAAAGTCCGATGGTTGGAATATTTCCGTCAAGTTAAAGGAAGGGGACGTTTCGTATCCCAAACGCAACTTACAAACCACCCCCTAGAGATGAGGAGGGTCGATATGTTTGGAATTTATATATCATCTATGAAAATTACCTTCTTTTTTCCCCCGACTTTGTTCGTGAGTATATTAAGGCCACGGATGAGGTACATGGAGATGGGAATTGTGGTTACCACGTCTTCGTGGATCAACTTGGACCCTTTGAAGACGCGAAAGATTGGGGTTGTGAAGAAGTTGACTATGTAAGGCAAAAATGTTTATTGGAACTACGTGGTTTCCGAGATTATTACATACCAATGATGAGATTTGAAAAAGACTAGTCCGAGACGGTGTTAAACGAAAGGTTTGTCGCATGGGAAAAGCGGTTACAAGGAAATAAATGTTTGACAAGTGAGTATTGGATATCCATGCCAATAAAAGGCCAACTACTCGCCAATGCATTCAATTGTGTTGTTCATTATATCCCAAATTCATTGAGTTTCATATTTGCACCAACAAGAATACCATTTGATGAAGAATCGGATAAAACAAGAAGAGTGGTGATTGGTTACGTGCACGGAAACCATTTAATCGGTCTCCAATTGCGTGAAGGATGCCCACTACCTCTATTTTTCGATTGTAACGAAATGTCCAAGTCTTGGTGAAATGGATTCGAGGAAAGTTTTGAATTTTGGAAGGCACTACTAATGTCGAGGAATAATGCCTCATTAGTATATATGAGCAATAACGATGATGAGGATGACTAAATGTTCGTGAAGAGTGGTGAAAATATTTTGAATGACTCACTAGGAATAAAATATTTTGTCTAGAAGTGATAACAAGGTCATATGTATTTTGGTATTTTGTTTAGATATGACAATATTATATGTATTTTGAAGAAATCGCTTAAGTATTTTGTTGAATTTGTTTGTTTCTGGATAAATTTTGGAACACAAAACCATTTACGGCTAGGTTCGTGTCCTTAATAACCTAGCCGCAACTCTAAATTCAGCATCATTTTGGAGAAAAACCATATTACGGTTGGGTTTATCCCTGTACGAACCCAACAGTAATTTGAGCTGGGGTCACAATGTTGATTTTAATTTTTTTTTCTTATTTCATTACTAAGCCCATATTACAATCCATTAAACCAGTACATAGATATATGAAATTACAACCCATTAAATCACATGACATTACATAGAAATTTCATTACAAAAGGACTAATAATCGGGTCTACGAGTGCGATAGAAGTCCTTCAGGATGTTGAAATGAGGTAAGTATTGGAAATTTGACCTTTTCCATCTTCTCCATTCCTGAATAGCACACTCCAAAACTTATGAATCAGTTTCACCTCTAAGTCGTATTTAACCAATAATACGAACTAATGCCATAAATTATTTAACTTGATTCCTTATATTTCCGTACCGACAATACAACTTAATTCCATCAAGGTTATAAGGGTTACCGGTTTCAGAGCAAAAGTTTTCATAAATGGTTCTCCAATAACTTGTACTCACAAAACCACCTTGACGTCGTTCTTCTCCTCTTTTTGGATAGCATAGTACATAGTTGCGGCAAAGACATAAATCTTCATCCAAAGTAAAACCAGGTTCAGCCATAATCTAGTATATTTCTTTCTATATTAGAGTAAGAGTTTAGGTGGAGATGGTTGATGTTGAAGATGTAATGTCTAAATAAGATAGTTGGGCATATATGTTCAACTTATATATAAAAACAAGATGTGTAACGGCTCTATTTTCAAAATTCGGGTCGTACAAGTTCACAACGGCTCTATTTTCAAACCAAATAGGGACAAAAAAAACTAAAAAACTCACCAAATATTGTAATTACGGCTAGGTTAGAGAGCATACGAACCAGGCCGTAAGTCTGGGAATTCAAGAAAATGGAGTTTTATCAAAATTACGGTTGGGTTTGTGTGCTTAAACACCAAACCGTAAGTCTGCAAAATAGAAAAACTTGAGTAGCATCGCACTTACGGTTGGGTTGGTGTGCTCAGAGACCAAACTGTAAGTCTGATGAGATCATTCCTGTCAGAGTTACGGTTGGGTTTTGACCTATACTAACCCAACCGTAATTCTTCCTGAAAATCTTTCCTAACTTTGTGTTTCACTTGAAAATTAGCAACATAAATCCCATTTTTAAGACTTCTTCATTCATTCTACCTAATATTAAGCCAAATTTGTCCATTCACTCAAACATAAATTAAATGATATGAATGCATTAGACATGGGAAAAAAGAGTATCCAGGAAAAGTTACGGTTAGGTTTGAACATTCCAAAACCAAACCGTAATTCTGGTTGATGATATGTTTTTGAGTTACGGTTTGGTTCGTGGGCATGTAAACCCAACCGTAACTCAATTTTTTTTCTTTCTTAGTTGTTCTTCTCTAGCTTTGATTTGTTTTCTTATAAGCCTCTTAATAAAACTTGAAAATTCAGCTAATATAATCCAAGCAATAAAACTTGTTCATTAATACTAAATACCATAATTCGTCCTAAACCACACAAACAATGAAAGGAAACTAAACAACCAAAGGAAACTAAATAGTCTTCTACAACACAAACAACCAAAGGAAACTAAATAGTCTTATACAATTATGATGATATTGATAGAGCTTAAGGAGAATGTCTACTCTTTACGAGTACGACCTCTTTTGGGACCACCTCGAGTACGAGAACCGTCACGACCACCATGACCACGACCCCGACCACGAGCATGCATATCCTCTTATGTGGATTCAAAACTATTAGGTTAACAACTTGAAGACTGCATTTGGGAACTGTGAAGCCAGATCCAACTATTTTTTCTATAGTTGCGTATTATGATCTTACTTGTTCTATCGTGTTGAGTACTATCTTCTCTAAGATTTGATCGAGATTTATCTCCGATAGGTAAGATATAAAAAGTAATCACAAAGTTTTTCATCTCAGACTTTGTGGTTCCACAGTAACTTCTTCTACTACCATATAGTTAAGTTATTGTGAGGTGATTGATATTTCTAGGCTGCTCTAAGGGAATATAAGACTGGATTGATTTATCAAAATACGGAACAAAACTTCATAGGTACTTCTGTGGGAGACAGATTTATCTATCAGAATAGACTTATTTGTGGGAGACAGATCTGTTTATAAGTCTTCGACTTTGGGTCGTAGCAACTCTTAGTTGTGGGTGAGATCATATAAGGGAATCAAGTGCACAGAATACGACGTGGTTCTAGAGGTGTAAGGAACATGACTGTACCTTAATCGGTGTGAGACTTGGTTATGGCTCAACTACATTCCAGTCCGAAGTTAACTTGTAGTAGGCTAGTGTCTGTGTCGGCTTAATACAGTGTGGTGTTCAATCTGGACTAGGTCCCGAGGTTTTTCTGCATTTGCGGTTTCCTCATTAACAAAACTTCTTGTGTCTGTGTTATTTCTTTTCCGTATTATATTTGCTTATATAATTGAAATATCATAGGTTGTGCGTAGTTCAATCAATTGGTAAATACGACCTTTGTTTGTTGGATATAAATTGATTGACACCTAGGAGTTGGTCTTTGGTACCGTCCAAGTATTTCTCATATCAATGAGGCTCATAGATTTCTATCTGTTTGATTTGCTGATTGATTTGATAAAAAGAGATATAACTCTTTGATATCTTTCTTGATTGAGCTCGTTTTATAAGCTGGTGCTCTTGGAATAATATTGGAGTTAGTTCATACAGATTGCCGAACGAATTACTTGGTGTGGTTCTTATACCCCCGTTTTTTCAATTGGTGTCAGAGCAGGAAAACACGTTAAAGACCTCATAAGTCTGTGTTTGTAGCAATCTGACTCTATGGACAATAAAGTCTCTGTAAACGCTTCACCAGGTTTAGATCTACCCAACTCCTAGTGTGTTTTAGAAACCATCGATGAGGTTGAGTATCTTTATCTAGGGAAAATCATTAAAAATATTTATCGAGAGAAACAACGATTGATAAGGAAAATTGATTGTTTTCATTGAGAAATTTATATCAAAAACTCTGATCTTCGAGAATGCTCTGAAGAGGTAGTTGATCTCTAGAAGAAGTTAGATGAACAAATCCGGATCAAAACTGATCTTTTTGCAGAAATTGCAAAAAGTAAGGATTTGAAATCTGTCAAAGAATCTTCAATGGAATTGAGAAACTCCTTTGATCCTTCCTTGAAGGATATAAGCGAGGTTTAGGCTTTGTGAAACCTGATATGACTCAGAATTTCTCAGATGAGTTTAATGATGTTGGTACATGTATGTTTTGTGGTTCTCGTGATCATTTTCAACATACATGTATGACTTTTAAGAAAAGTTTAAAGGTTGCTAGTGATCTTCACAAGAAAGCTGAATAACTATTTACTGCTCTTAAAAGGCGTACAAAACTAACAATAAAACCCAAATGGGATAGTAGTGTTAGTATGGGAGCTTTTGCTCTAAAATCAACATCACCCTTTCAATGGTTCCTTGATAGTGGATGTAGCCGGCATATGACTGGAGATCTTTCTTTGTTCATGAACTCAAGCGATTTTGAGGGAGGTCCGGTAACATTCGGAGATGGGAGTTGTTGCTACATAAGCAAGAAGGGAACGATCAAACTACCAGGCGTTCCTGAAATCCATGATGTCGTATATGTAAAAGGTATGACTGCTAATCTTCTTTCTGTTAGTCAAATTTGTGACAAAAGCCATAAAGTTGTCTTCAATGCGAATGATGTGACATTGTAGACAAGACCGGAAAAGTAATTTTTCAGGGAAGTCGTGGTAAAAATAACTGTTATCTCTTGGATACTCAGTTTAATAATTGTTGCAATTTGACTAAGGTGGAATCTACACATATTTGGCATGAGTGTTTTGGTCACATCAATTATCGCCTTCTAACTAAGATCATTAACAAAGAACTTGTTAGAGGTCTTCCCAAAATCAATGCTAAGATTGACGGTGCCTATGGTGCCTGTCAAAAGGTTAAACAAACAAAAGTTCCACATAAATCATCTTGAGATATTCTCACTAAAGCACCACTTGATTTAATTCATATGGATCTCTTCGGTCCTATTCAACAACGTACTGTTGCAGGGGAGAAGTATGCTTTGGTTATGGTAGATGATTACACCAGATTTACTTGGGTGGCATTTTTTGCTCATAAGAATGAAACCCTTAGTGAATTCAAGATTATTGTTAATAGAATCCAGAATGAATAGGGTCGCAAGCTAAAGAAAATTAGAAGCGACCGTGGAACTGAATTCGAGGACACTAAAGTTTTTGAATTTTGTGATAAACTGAGGATTATTTAACAATACTCACCACCTATTACTCCACAAGCCAATGGAATTGCAGAAAATAAGAATAGGAACATTTAGGAAATGGCAAGGGTAATGCTCCATAACAAAAACTTACCGTTGAAGTTTTGGGGAGAAGCTGTTTTTACAGCATGCTATTTGATCAACCGTGTCTATCTACGGTCAAAAATCCTAAATACTCCTTATGAGTTGTGGTACGGCAAGAAGCCCAACTTACATTATCTCAGAGTGTTTGGAAGTAAGTGATACATCTCAAAAGATCGAGAACAAAAAGGGAAATTTGATTCCAAAAGCGATAAAGGTATCTTTCTTGGATATGCATCTGACAGTCGTGGTTTTCGAGTATACAATCTGAGAACCCATGTTATGATGGAATCATCAAATGTTATCATTGACGATCTGAGCGATTTCCTTCATGATGACCCTCCTGCTGAATTTCCTCCAACGGAGACAATTGAGAAAGTAAAAAAAAATCCAGAATCAGTAGAAGTTGTTCCAACTGTTGCTGATCCTGACATTTCTAATGACGAGGAAAGAACCCCTAGTCAGGGTATTCCTGTGGAACGAGAACGTGATCCTCCTCGGCACCTATGAGTTCAAAGGAATCATGATATTAATAATATTATTGGAGGTAAAGAGTCTACAGGTAAGACGAGAGGACAACTTCAAAATATTTGCAATTTTGGATATTATTTATCGCAAGTAGAACCAAAAAACCTTGATGAAGCTCTTAGCGATCCTTTCTGGGTGAATGCAATGCATGAAGAGTTAAATCAATTCTAAAGACAAGATATATGGGAACTCGTACCTTGTCCCTCTAATGTAAATATTGTTGGTACTAAATGGATATTCAAGAACAAGTCAGATGAATTTGGCACAATTGTCAGAAACAAAGCTAGACTTATCACTCAGGGATACTCACATATTGAATGTATAGATTTTGACGAGACCCTTGCTCCTGTTGCACTCCTTGAGTCCATTAGATTACTATTAGCTCATGCTTGTTTTCTCAAGATTAAGCTATTTCAAATGGACGTAAAATCCGCATTCATAAATGGATGTCTAAAGGAAGAGGTCTATGTTGCTCGACCTAAAGGATTTGAAAGTCCAAAATTTCCAGACCATGTCTTTAGGCTTAGAAAGGCATTATATAGATTAAAACAAGCACCTCGTGCCTGGTTCGAAAAACTAACCACTTCTCTTCTTAGGAAAGGTTTTTCAAGAGGCGGTGCTGATAAAACACTGTTTACCAAATGGAGTGGGAAGGATGTTGTTATTGCTCAAGTATATGTAGATGATATCATCTATGGATCCACCTCTGAGAAACTTGCAAAAGATTTTCAAGTCTTTCTTAGAAGAGAATTTGAGATGAGCAATGTTGGTGAATTAAAATTCTTTTTAGGATTACAAATTCAACAACACAAGGATTTTATTTACTTATCTCAAGAAAAATACGCTAGGGATCTTGTAAAAAGGTTCGGTCTTGAGAAGTCAACTCCAAAACTTACTCCTATGCCCTCTACTGGCAAACTGCATAGAGATGAGAAAGGTGTCAATGTGGATCAGAAACTTTATCGATCAATCATTGGAAGTCTTTTATATCTTACAGCTACGAGACCTGATATTTCTTTTAGTGTTGGTTGTTGTGCTTGATTTCAGGCTAATCCAAAGTAATCTCATCTTGCAGCTACAAAAAGGATCATGCAATACATTCAACATACTATCGGTTATGGTCTATCTTATACTTTTGATACTAACATTTATCTTATTGCTTATTCAGATGTTGATTGGGCAGGTTGTGTGGAAGAAAGAAATAGTACATCCGGGGGATTTTACTATGTTGGGTTGAATCTTGTGGCATGGCATAGTAAGAAACAAAACTCACAATCCCTTTCAACATGTGAAGCCGAATATATTGCTGCAGGTTCGTGTTGTACTCAACTTCTATGGATGAAACAAATGCTTGTTGATTATGGAATTGACACTGGTGTAATGAAAATCTTTTGTGATAACTCAAGTGCGATTTGCATCACTGAGAATCCTGTTGAGCACTCAAGAACTAAGTACATCGACATAAGGTATCATTTTATTAGAGACCTCTATGAAAATGGTATAATTAACATGGAATTTGTGCCATCCGAACAACAATTGGCTGATATTCTCACCAAACCTCTAGATACTGCAACGTTTCAAAACTTACGGCAGTCTATTGGTGTTGTTCTGGTTCATTAGATTTCTAGATTTTATTTCCCCCTGGATTTATCTATATCTTTTGGGAAATAAAGGATTGAAGTTCCAGTGTGGTGTTGTTTAAATTCTGTATTTGTTTCTAGTAGTAGTATTTTGTTCCTGTTAAGTATCAAAATGTCCAAAGAAATCCATATTTTCTTGTAAAAGTAAAGTCGCTCTTGTTGTTCTTTCGAGAATGACATTTTATGGGGGAGAGTTCTTAATTGAACTTGTGCTTAATTTCTAATTCTTTGTGGGAGTGCGGCTGTGGAATATTGTAGGAGTTATCTTGTATCTTTATAAACTCCTTGATGAATACACTAAGTTTCGACTATGTGCAATCATCGAAACAAAGTTGATGTGTTCTCTTTTAGTCATGAATTATCTCTTTGAGAATTTCATTATGATCCCATAGTTTTCGTACCTTTTCCAATTTATATTGACAAAAAGGAGGAGAATTATTTGGTAGTTCACACTACATACATATGGTTTATGGATCATTATGTAAGGGGGAGTGGTTTTCATTGTGAGATGAAGTATTGACTAAGGGGGAGTGATACATATCACCGTAGTATTATTGTCAAAGTTGTGATGCAATTGGACTTTGATGTTGTGTAATAATACTATGACACTGTATAACAATGATTGAGAACAACTTCTTTCTTATTGTTATGGCTACGGATCTTCAACAACATTGATGCTGAGTTAAACACGTTCAGAATCGCTGGACTACTTGGAGTAGCGAAGAATTCAAGGAATGTTGAAGAACCAAGGAAATCAAGCATGATAGATGAGATGCTACAAAGTTTATTTATTTTATAATCTATATGAATTGATAGTTTGTCACTAAAATTGAAAAAGGTGGAGATTGTTAGAGCACTACTCGGTCGAACTCGCAAGCGTTGCTATCTCAAGCTTGTTTGTCAAGTTAGGTTGATCAAAACTATAGTCTTGATTTCTAGTCTACTTATAGCTATGTCTGTGATTAGGATATAATGTGTAGTTGAGCTTTATATTTAACGGCGTTCATCGATTGAAGACGAAGATCTACCAAGGAGAGCTTGGAGGAACTTCATCAACAAAAGGTATGTGGAGACTAAAACTTATCTATCACTCAGAAGTCTATTCTACACGTATATCTATATATACTTTTACATTATACACATTTGATATTTCGAGCTGAGTTTATCTCGCGTATCTATTTCTCGAAATATGTGTTGGAAGCTTTTTGCTTTAACTATGTTCATCATTATTCTTGAAGAGTTTAGTTGGAAACAATTTTTTTGATGGAAACTAAATATTAAGTCAAGAGATGATCATGTGGAAATTTCCTTGAAACATCTTACATGATTTGTGTGAGACAATCATTTGATGTCGACTTGGAAAGTTTCGTATTGATCATTCGATCACTTGAAAATTACTTGAAGCTAATAGTTTGTGTGAGACAGCTATTGTCGTCTTCTAAGGATGTTTCAATGATTGAAATGGGAGTTTAGAACAATTAACCATGTATGGTTACAACACGGTGTGCATACATAGTATGCGAACTGTATTGTTATGATTCAGGTCCGGGAACAGTATGTGAACGGTTTTAACTGTTAAGGTCCGGGAACCTTGTTTGCGTACCTAGTATGTGAACGGTTCTACCTGAGTTGGGTCTGGGACTGCTGGTCGCATACCTAGTATGGGAACGGCTGGACAGGCCAAGGTCCGGAGCTGTTGTTCGCTTACCTTGTTTGTGAACACAATGGTTAAGTTCTAAAATCGGTTAAAGTATGATTCTCATACTCATGAACTAAAACATTTATGAATTAAGGAATGCAATCTTTGCAAACCGTGGCTTAGTGTTCATGAATTGATTCTTGTATAAGTACTTTGTACGATTACGAATCAATCCGATTTTGCTTCATTTTGTATATATATATTTCTATGAGACAGTGAACAATTGAACAATTCTATGTGAAACACAATTAGATTCATTTGATTATCTTTCATGATTGATTGATCATCATATTTAATCTATAAGTGTTAAATGAATGTGGTTAAGACAAAAATGTTCATATGGCTAACTTCGGTTAACTGTCATTGAGCCAACTCAATATACACGTTTAGGTACGGTTACCCATATATAAATGAAGGTATATTTCATTTGTGTGTAACAATCTAAGACCATCTAACGGTGGAGATTAATTGCTTTATTTTTAAGTAGACTTAGCTTGTTTCCGTCTTTAGATAAATAAAGGTGGACAGGAAACTCAACCAATAATCCGGTCTTATACTCCCAAAGAGAAGCCTAGAAATATTAGTCACCTCACAATAAACTAACTGATTAAAAGAAGAAGTTATTGCGAAATCACAAGAGTCTGAGACGAATAACTGTTGTGACTACTTTTTATATCTTACCTATCAGAGATAAATCTCGAGTAAATCTTGGAGAAGATAAAACTCAATACAATAAAACATGTAAGATCAGGCAACTACAGAGAAAATAGTTGGATCTGGCTTCACGAATCCCAAATGAATTCTTCAAGTCGTTAACCTAATAATGGTTTTGGAAAACCTAGGTTAAAGGAGAATCGACTCTAGTTTGCAATTAGGACACGCTGAAGTGTCGGGATTAGGTTTCCCAGATGCTAGATTTCTCCATTATATAGTCTTTCAAATCAGGGTTGCTTACAATCAAAGCTAAGATAGCTTAGTAACAAAGCAATTGAAATTCACCGTTAGATGAACTCCTGATTTAAGATTCAAGCTAAATCTGCTTAGAAACTAAGCAATCAATCTCCACCGTTAGATGGTATTAGCTTGATACGTACAAATGAATATACCTATATTAAGATATGGGTAAACCGTACCTAAACGTATATAACCATTAGCTCAATAATAGTTAACCGAAGTTAGCCATATTAACACTTATAACTTAGCCATATTCATCTAACACTTCTAGATCAAATATGATGATCAATCAATCAAGATAGATAATCAAATGAATCAAAATGTGTTTCAAGAGAGTTATTCAAATGTTCATCATCTCATAGAAATATATATAAACCATTTGAAACAAAATTGGTTTGGTTTGTAATTGTACAAAGTACTTGTACAAGAACCAATTCATGAACATAATGCCACGATTTGTAAAACTAGTGCGCATACCTTATATCATTAAAGTTCCAGGGACTTTAGTTCGCCAAACGAACCTGAGTTCAGGAGTATGAAAATCACACTTACCGATTTTAGAACCTGACCACTGTGTTTGCAAACTGAGTACCCGAACAACAGTTCCGGACATTGGCTTTGTCCAGCCGTTCACAAAAAGGGTACTCGAACAGTAGCTCCGGACTTGGCCTTGTCTATCCGTTCGCAAACATGGTACGCAAATAACAGCTCCGGACCTTTTCACAGGTAAACCAGTTTACAAACATAGTTTGCAAACAATAGTTCCTGACCTTAACTAGACTTGCACAGTCAACATACAAAGTATACAACCTATATTATATCTAGACATAATAGTCGTTTTAAAACTATCATTTAATCATTGAAACATCTTTGGAAGACAACAATGGTAATCTTACACATACCACTAGCTTCAAGTAATTTTCAATTGATTAATCGATCAATACGAAACTTCCCAAGTGGACATCAAATGATTGTCTCCCACAAATCATGTAAGATGTTCAAGGTAATTTTCACATGATCATCTTTGACTTAATATTTAATTTCCAATAATTAAATTGTCTCCAACTAAACTCGTCAAGTATACGATGAACTTAGCTAAAGCTAAAAGCTTCCAACACGTATTTCGAAAAATATATAAACGAGATAAACTCGGCTCGAAATTTCAATTATGTATAATGTAAAAGTCTATATAGCTATACGACTTAGTCTCATTAGAAGATAGAATAGAATAGACTTTTGAGTGATAGATAAGTTTTAGGATCCACATACCTTTTGTTGATGAAGTTCTTTCAAGCTCTTCAGTAGATCTTCTTCTTCAATTGGTGAACGCCGTGAAGTCTAAAGCTCAACTACACACTTCTATCCTAATCCGAGACATAGCTATAAGTAGACTAGAAATCAAGTATATAGTTTTGATCAACTAAACTTGACAAATAAGCTTGAGATAGCAATGCTTGCGAGTTCGACCGAGCAGTTCTCTAACAACAATAACCTAATAGGTTTGAGGGAGTTAACACTGTATTCATAAACCTTATATTCCAAAGCCAGTTGATGACAACGAGTTCGGGAACGATGAAGAATTCTTTAAGGGTATCTTTTTAGGCAACTCCTAGTAAGGATTTATTGTAATCGTTTAAGGAGGTGTTTTGGGGTAAAAACTGATTCTGCTGTTTTTGGTAAATTTGGGTATGTTGATGAGAAACGAATTCAAACCCTAAACAAATGCACTGCACGGGAGTACTTTTAGATTCGAGATATCAATCTGTAAGACTCTGGACTAAACCAAGAAATCGTCGTTCCAGTTTCATTTCGGTCACAAAGTGAAGGAGAAGGGTTGATCTTAGGGAGGGAAGCGAAGAAGGTGTTTGAGATCAGAATGTTGAATTATGAAGGTGTGGCTGTTTTATGACTTGTATCAGAATATGGTTTTGGATCTTGTGTTGATAACACTTGTGTTCTTTTTTTGTTGAAATAGGTTGAAATCCTATTTATACAAGTCATTAAGTGCACCCCTGATCTCGTAGGAAGTGGAGGCAGTTAAGTAGTGGAGAAGTGGGGTTGTGTAAAAAAGTGGTGATCACCATGTTTCCATTATGAGGGAAAACTGGGCACACTTTCACCCACTACTCCCATTGTTGTCAACCGTCCGTCCTTTCCTGACACTTTCTCGTAATGTGCGCGTTGCACGCCGCACGCTGTAAACCGCCAGACCAATACCCCGGTGAGCATCCCCACTTTTGTGACACGTTTGATGTCTCGAGTAAATGGGTGAAGTCGTGAGACTCGCCGCCAAAAACAGCACATAGTGCTTTTAGGTCAAATAATAAAATTATTTGTGAAATTGATATTTATAAAACATCGCTTATAATCGATGCATATAAAGCATCGCTTTTAAACAAGCAAAAAATAATCGATGTGCAGGAAACATCGTTGTTTTAGAGTTCGTTCAAATTAGTCGCGAATTGAACGTCTTAAAAAAGGTAGCATGACCGGCCACCTTTGGGCGATCGTTTGAGAACCCTATGGGTGAGCTACCACTTGGTCGATCACTTCCTGTGGAGGAGGGGCGGCCGATGATCACAGCGTTACCCTGTTGGCCTCCTACAAATAGATCTAAACCATCCGACTAGGTTAGCGAAGTTAGATGGTCGAGATGATTTGCGGCAGTTATGTACTGCCATTGGATTATGCAAGCAGCGCAACCAGCCTATTTTGGGTGATCGTTTGAAGGCCATATGAGCAAGCCATGGCTTGACCGATCGCTCCTCATGGAAGAGGGGTGGACGGTGATTACAGTGCCACGCTGTTGTCCATCTAGAATTCGATCTAAGCTGTTCGACCAAGCTGGCAAAGATGGACGGACACGATCGATTTGCGGCAGTTGCATAACGCCGATGACTTAATTTTAGGGTTTTAAAAATCGCGCGATCACCCTTCTTTGGGCGAGCGATTCAACACATTTCTGGTTTGCCGTGGGAAATTCGATTGACAAGGAATGTAGTTGGGTCGCCGGTGAACACGCCAGTACACTTTTGATCATTCTAGGGAAGATCTAGACCGTCCAACTAGGCTATCCAAGTTGGGCGGTCGTGATGTTTTTGAGACCGTTTTTGTCGGTCTTAGCTCGTTTGAGCTTATCTTTCAACAGCTCGATCACCCATGTTAGGGTTAGCGTTCAAAGGCGTTGTGGGTGTACTAGATGAAATTCGATCGGTCGGGATGTTAGTGGTCCCGCTGTTGGTCATCATGATGATCGTCTAGTTCCGCTAGGAGTAGGCTAGGCCTGTTGAATTGTGTAGCCAAATCGTGTGGCCGTGATCGTTTTTTAAGACTGATATGGACAGTCTAGATTTTCCTTAAGGAATTTAAACGCGTTCGATCGTGCTAACTTTTAATTAAAAAGTGTGTAAACACGCTGATCTCTTTGTCAAAGGGTTGTGTAGCCTTTGTGAGTGTTTTCATGCAGGTCTCAGTACTGACACTTCGGGATATTCATTCTACTCCGCTGCGAGTGAACATTAATCGTCATGTCATGCCAATATTGAGAGTTCGGATTGGAACATTGCATAGGAAAATACTAGGAAAGTCAATGCATTAGTGAATAATGCAGTAGGTTAAAATTTACAGAATGTCTGGGATTGTTGCTTCATGCACCATTCTGGATAAATTTCATAAATATGTTGAATTGCTCAATACATTTGTAAGTAAAGAGGTTTGGACACTCATTACTTTTTTAAATGGCTCCGTTCCTTTACAGGATGACAGCGCATTAAAAACAGGGTTTCACAATTTTAGCCCTGAACTTAAAACCACCATCAACAGGAGGATAACTAGAGTTTGAGGTAGCATATTATGTGATTACACTAGATATTTAGAACAATATCATCTTGCATGTTTAAAGTTTATTTAATTAAATTTTATTCTGGAAGATGACTCGTAATACCTAATCTTTATGGATTTTATATATGTACTGCTTATTTTGTGAGATTTTTTGTTTGGTATCATATTTCTGGTGATTAAAATAGACATCTCATATGTTCTCATAGGTTAAGATCTTAATTCTCTGTGTTCGTTACTGACTAAAAAAGGAGTAAAATATTTTGAGAACTGCAGTATTGATCTCTCCAAGATTACACTTTGTGAATATAATGCTCAGGACTCTGTAATATGTTCTTTAGGAATCAGCTTTCCTCCTTGACTGCGTAACTGCCAGGGAATAAGTTTGTGAACTTTAATCACTACATTCATACATGACTAGGGAAGATATGATTCTTATGTTGAGTCATATTGCATAAATTACGCTTTTTGTTCGTAACTGGCCTAGATAATATTTTTTGTCGGTGGTTATTTTTTTCACGAAAATCTTGTATCTTAGTGCATCTAACATTAAGATCGCTATTTTTTACATTCTTTGTTCATAACTGGCGAGAAGAGAAAAAAATATTGGGGATACAAATCTACTTTGTTCGTAACTGGGGAGTAAATTTGCTAACTTCCAAGAAAATCCTTCTCTTGTGATTAGAGAAATTTCGCTCATGTTATTCTTTCGGGATTTAGCACTCCCTGTATTGCCACAATCAACTTTACCGACATCTGAAGCGAAGTTTTATACTTCTATTACACAAGTAAGCTCAAATGTCCAGCTCCAGTGAAACTCATACAAAAAGGTCACGCCATATAGTCACCAAAGCTACTTACAAATTACCAATTGTTTTAGTATCAATTAAATAGAAAGATTCAACCATGAGACTATTCAAGAAATCGGAGTAGGAATTATTTGTGAGGTGAATAATAATCTAGGTTGCTCTTCGGGAGTCGTAAGTACCGGATTTTTAGTTTTGCTATACTTTGTCTATTGCAAACGATTTCTTATCTCACCTTGATCTTTGATCAAAACGGAAATCACATATATATAGGGTTATCTGTGGGAGGCAAATTGGTTTAAAGTCTTCAATTAAGTTGAAGCAACTATTAGGTTGTTAATGACGTCAGCTAAGGGAATCAATTGCGCGGAATCCTGCTGGGATTCAAGAAGCATAAGGAGCGCGACTATAACTGAATTGTTGTGACGGTATATTCGGTCTCAACTACATTCCAGTCCGAAGTTTTGATAGTAGGTGTAGATGGTAAAATTTGGATAAGGGTCAAAAGTGTCATTTCAACCCTATAGACAGAATTCAACTCTCACGGGAGAGATTAAGCCCTTAGCCCTCAAGGCATCCTTAGCCACGATTTCTAGTATACGTCCCCGCGAGACACTGCTGGTCGTGATGCTGTGATTCCTAGCGCACATCCTCGACGAGATACTTCTGGTCACGTAGGTTCTGTAGAGCGTAAAACGTCCCCAGTAGACTTATTAACCAGAACAGCCAATATTCCAGCATGTCTTCGCGAGACGGAGCTGATTGTGATGCCATGATTCCTAGTATACATCCTCGACGAGATTCTGCTGGTCATGTAGGCTCTGTAGATGCGTAAATACGTCCCCGGTAGACTTATCACCCAGAGCGGAGATATACGTATTTCCTATAAGCACGGCTCACCCTATTTGAGATCAAGGACTGATTCCTAGTACATCATCGCGAGATACACTGGTCATGTCTACTCTAGGCTCTGAATCGACTTGATGAGGTTTCCGAATAACTCATAGGACATCCCCGCGAGATACGCTGGTTATTCTACCTCTGGGCCCTTTTGAAAGACTCTTAGAACATCCTTTCAAGATACACTGGTCTTGTTGGATCATTATATGGACACACAGTTGATTCCTAACACATCTCTGCAAGATACGCTGGTCAAAGATAAAAAAGCGGGGGTCTAACAACCACACCCAATATTGTCGTTCGACAATCTGAATAGACAAACTCCAATATACTATCAAGAGAATCAACTAGATAGTCAGACTCAATCAAGAAAAAAGTATATCAAAGAGTTTATATTTATGTTTCACAATGTAATAAGCAAATCAAACAGATAGAAATCCGCGAGCCTGATTATTATGTGAAACAACTTGAACGGTACCAAAGACCAATGTTCAAGTGTCAATCAATTTATCAACAACCAAAGGTTGGATTATATAATTGATTGATATTAACGCACAACCTGTGATATTTCTATTATATAACAAAATATAATGCAAAAAAGAAATAACACAGACACAAGAAATTTTGTTAACGAGGAAACCGCAAATACAGAAAAACCTCGGGACCTGGTCCAGCTTTGAACACCACACCGTATTAAGCCACTACAGACACTAGCCTACTACCAATGAACTTCGGACTGGAATGTAGTTGAGACCGAATCAATCTCACACTGATCAAGGTACAGTTCCGCTCCTTATGTCTCTGAACCCCAACAGGATTCTACGCACTTGATTCCCTTAGCTGATCTCACCCACAACCAAGAGTTGCTACGACCCAAAGTCGAAGACTTGATAAACAAATCTGTCTCACACAGAAAAGTTTATTGGAATAGATAAATCTGTCTCCCACAGAAATACCTATGAGTTTTGTTCCGTCTTTTGATAAATCAAGGTGCACATGAACCAATTTATAAACCAGACTAATATTCCCGAAGAACAGCCTAGTATTATCAATCACCTCACAATAATCTTGATCATATGATAGCGAAACAAGATATTGTGGAATCACAAACGATGAGACGAAGATGTTTGTGACTACTTTTAATCTTGCCTATCGGAGAATCAATCTCGATCAAATCTTAGAGAATATAGTACTCAATACGATAGAACATGGCAAGATCAGAACACGCAACTACAGAGAAAATAGTTGGGTCTGGATTCACAATCCCAATGAAGTCTTTAAGTCATTAACCTACAGGGTTTCGAGAAAAACCTAAGGTTAAAGGAGAATCGACTCTAGTCGCAACTAGTATCACACATGAGGTGTGGGGATTAGGTTTCCCAGTTGCTAGAGTTCTCTCTTATATAGTTTTGAAATCAGGGTTTGCAATCAATGTTACCTTGGTAACAAAGCATTCAATATTCACCATTAGATGAAAACCTGATTAAACCCAAGCTAATATATTTCAACCTTTAGATCGAACTTAGCTTGTTATACACAAATGAAATGTACCCTCATTTAGGTTTGAGTAACCGTACCTAAACATGTACACTATGTTGGCTCAACAGTAGTTAACCGAGGTTAGCTATATGAACACTCTCATATCAACCTTATTCATCTTAACCACAACTAGTTCAAATGACCCAAATGAAACTAGTTAAAAGGTTGTTCAATTGCTATATTCTCATAGAAGTATACAAGAACACAATTGAAGCAAAATCGGTTTGATTCACTCGAATCAATTCATGAACATTATATCCACGGTCTGCAAAGAATGCATTCCTTAATATATAAATGTATTATTTCATGAACAAACCAATTTTAGAACTTTAGCCACTCAAGTATGCAAATGGGTACGCATACTTAAGTACCCGGTCTGAGTTTGGGTTTCGCCAGTATGCAAACAGGTACGCATACTTCCAAACACAGCATAAATTTACGAATCCAAACCCTTCGCCAGTACACGTACGGGTATGTGTACTTAGGTACCCGGAATTCCATAACTACAAGTACGCATACAGGTATGCATACTATAGTTCCGGTCATGGATCACATACATGCAAGAATGCATACTATGTTCATAATCCAATGATGGTTAAGTATTCTAAACTCTATTTCAATCATTGAAACTTTCTTAGAGGAGGACAATATCCGTTTTCACACACTATTAGCATCAAAGCAATTTTAAAGTTATTGCAATAATCATAACGAAACATAACAAGTCTACACCAAATGATTGTATCATACAAACCATGTAAGATGTTACTCGGAGATTTTTACATGATCAGCTTTTGACTTTTGCCAAGAATATAAGATGAACTTGGTTGAAGCGAAAGCTTACCAACACATATTTTGAGAAATATGTAAGCGAGTTAAACTCAGCTCGAAATCTCAAATGTGCATAATCGAATACTATATAGTAATACGACTTTTGTCTCAATATAGGAGATAGAGTAGAAATAGACTTTCCAAGTGATAGATGAGTTTTAGTCTCCACATACCTTTTGTTGATGAAGTTCCACAAGCTCTCCTTAGTAGTTCTTTGTCTTCAATTGATGAACGACGTGAATTCTAATGCTCAACTACACAATCTTTCCTAGTCCAAGACATCACTATAAGTAGACTAGAAATCAAGACTTATAGTTTTGATCACTAACATTGACAAACAAGCTTGAGATAGCAACGCTTGCGAGTTTGACCGAGCAGTGCTCTAACAAAAGGCAAGTGAGCCAAAATCTCACAGAGGCATTAATCGGGCGTACAAAGCCTTTTCTCTATCTCCAGGACGAGTCCCAGCTGACCACAGAGAGATTCAGATCCGTTAAGAAAATCTTCGTAGAGATTTTGATCCTTCTGTAAAATCTCGGAGAGATCTAAATCTCTCTGCAAAATCTCTGAGAGATTCAAATCTCTCTGTAAAATCTCTGAGAGATTCATAACTCTCTGAAAATCTCTGAGAGATTCAAATCTTTCTGCAAAATCTCGGAGAGATTCAAATCTCCCGAGAAATCTCAGATAAAGATGAATATTCCCCATGGTAGGCACGAGCCTCATGTAGGAATTGAATCTCCTCTCCACACGAATTCTGAGGCATCCCATGCCTTTTCACGTGACTCATCCTAGTCATTCTTACAAATCGGAGAATATCTCTCTATCTCGGCCAACTCGGCTAAAGAGAATATTTCTCTCTCTCAACACGTCATCACAAAGGCTAACTCGGCTTCACACAAATGGTGGGATAACAATTAGGGTTTTGGTCTGGCGGTCTACGGCACGTGTGAGAAATACCCGGCTTATTTCTCACCACAGAAGAGAGTAAAGGCGGTGGAATAATGAGATAAACTCAACCTAGTTTATCCCTATTCCTGAAGAGACGGGAGAATTGCTCCACACGACACGGAAAGTAATCATTATCTTCACCGACCTGAGATTAGAGAATTCAGCTATAAATAGGTCCTCTATTTTTCCAAGCGACGATGATCTTTCTCATAACCTCTCAGAGCAATTCATCTTCAAGCCCTAGAATTCTCTGATCTCTCTCTTCATCTTCTTCCCTCCCTAAGATAAGCCCTAAATCTCTTCCCTGTGACTGAAGCATCCTTTGAACGGCCATTGTGCGTGGTTTAGGCAAAGACTGTTCGTCTTCAACCTCTCGTAACTCACTTTCAGAAACCCTAGAATCCCACTTCTAACCTCTCTTAGATTTTAGGTAACTACAGTAGGCTACTGTCTGTAGCAGCTTAATACAGTTTGGTGTTCAAGTCTGGACAAGGTCCCTGGGTATTTCTGCATTTGCGGTTTCCTCGTTAACAAAATTTCTGGTGTCTGTGTTATTTCTTTTTCCGCATTATATTGTTTATCTTTATAATTGAAATATCACAGGTTGTACGTAAATCAATCAAAGTAGATACGTCCATCGTAATTGTTGGATACGACTTGATTGATCTTGGATATTGATCTTTCGAATCTTCCAAGTACTCTCACGGAATAATCAGGTTCACGGATTGTCTCCGTTTACATAATGATTGTGAGAGAAAGAGATATAAACTCTTCTTATAATTCCTGATTGAGATTCATTAATTTGTAACTCTCGGAATTATAATTGAGTTTAGTCCATACAGGTTGCCTAAGAAAAAGTTGGTGGTGCATTTTGGTACCCCGCATTTTCAGGTGACACTTTCCTTCTGTGTATTCTCGTTGTTTATTTCTTTTGCAAGTTTTAATTTATCCAGCATAGATAATCTTTTTCATAAAATAAATAGATAAATAAATCATCTTAACACACAAGATGCCCAATTTCTGTAGCTCCATATAGCGTCTTTCGAAATTTTGCTGTGTTCGTGCCTGTTATTAATTGGGTTGTGGAGTTTTGCACCCTCATACATCTTCATGTCATATTTTGAGCTTTACACGCATAGTCAATCATCTTTCTCTTTGTGGCGTTCCGATAACAAGGCTTTAAATATTAAGATTTTCATCTAGCCATTGAACTCCTATTTTCAACCCTTGAAATATGGGTCAATAAATAGGAACGCTTTAGGCTAGGTCCAGTGGAACTTCAATTCTTAATTTCAGTATAAAAAACCATCACTTCGTGCTTAACACCATGGAGTGGTTTAAAGGTTCTCTTGAAGGCAAACCAGATGGGAAATTAAAGAGTAAGATTATTCATCCATTCCTTGTTTGAATGGTTATAGATTGGCCTATTGGCTACTGTGAAAAATTCTTTGTGCTAAACTGTTTAACATATTTTTCTTTGACCGAAAGAAAATCATAAGACTCAGCCCTTGTGTAAGATGACGTCAGATTCTGACTTGATGGATCCTGAATCTTAACTTAGCATTGGGCCGGTGTCGAACCATTTGAATCCATGATTTAAGTGAAGGAAAAAATGCGGTTTAGTCCAGATCCCATTTAAATATACTAATTAGTCATGATCCATTCAACTAAGTACAAATTAGTCAATTTTTTTATTTAAAATATGGAAAGTACAAAAATAATTTTCTTGATTTATAAATAGTCTAAATATTTACAGTTTTCCAAAATAACTCATGATGATGTTAACAATCTATAATATAAAAAAATGATTTGTTTGGGTTGGTAACCAAAACTTGGTGGTCGTTTTTTTCTGACCAAAATGCCCTTCCACGTTTTCATTTTGTTAACGTGCCATCGTTATAAAGCGGAAATAGAAAGGGTACTTTCGTAAAAGTGATGAATTTTACTTTCTTTTTTCTGACCAAAATGTCTCTCCGTGTTTTTAAGGTTTTGCCTGCATCTTGAAAGGATTTTGGTAGACTTTAAGAAAACGAGGGGTAATTATATAATCACACACTTTTATTTCGTAAGAGTTATCGTTTCTTCCTCCTCTCCAATTTTTTTTATCTTCCTCTCCACGACCACTCTCCTCCACCTCTCCATCAACACCATCACCATTTTCGACTCACATAAACCTCAGATTGATGTAATTTATGGCATGAAAGAAATCCTATTTTCAATCATTAACCCTAGGTACGCCTGTTGACATAGATTTTACACTTCAGATTGATGTAATTTACATTTCAAATTGGTGTTGGTTCATGTTTGCAAGGGACCACCACTACGGAATTGTAACTTCACATCAATATGATCAAGCTACATTCTGAATTACTATTGTATACTTACGAAAAAATTATCCAAGAAAAAAAAAGGACAAACTAATCTGTCCGTACAAAGATATTTCAAAATAGAGGGGGAAACAAACCTTAGTGTTCTTTCAACCTTGATAAACTACATACAATCAATCACCCAAAAATACAAAATTCAAAAATCAGTCATCAGATAAGAAAATGGAATGCATAATAATGAAGTCGCGGTTGAGTTACAAATTAATAAAAAGAAGAAAAATAAAATGGGGACAATTAGCCGGGAATTACGAAAGGTTAACAAAGTGATGCCCGAAAATTCCCTTGATACTGACATCTGGGTCAGCATGCATTGCTAATGCCACCAAGTGTCTAGGGTATTCACAACTTTTGCATCTGTTTAGAATTTTGAGAATTTCTTCGGCCTCCAAACGTGGCAACGACCATCCAACACCATTTCCACCGCCACCGTCAACATTGCCACTAGCACCAGTACCAGCACAACCCCTATCACAAAAATACTCACCTCATGGTTATAATTATTAACCAACAATTCCATGCCATTATGGCACGGGTAGTCCATTAGTATAATATAAAAATAAGTAAAAGAACAATTTATCTTTCGAATCGCTAGTCCAAAATTTGTAAACTTTATATATTCGGAAACCTTTTTCGAATCGCTCGTCCAAAAGAGTACCCATATGACTATATAATTTTCATTATAAAAAATTCTTATTTTACACTAGTGTACAACTTTGTATCTATGAAAAATAGAAAATTTAATTTACATTGATTTACAATTTAATTTACAAATCTGCAAAAATCCATGAAATCCACCATCCATAGTCACAAAACAACAATATATCCATAGGACGGGATAATGGTATACAACTATGTACACACCTAACGAAAACAGAAAATTCAACATCCATACTTACAAAACAGGCAATATATCCATGAGGCATAACAAATTATGTACAACTATGTACACATCTCCAAAACCCTATAAAATCCAACATCCATACTCACAAAACAGGTCATATATATTTGAGACATGACAATGGTGTACAACTATTTACACATCTACAAAAACCTAGAAAATCAAACATCATTACTCAGAAAACATGCCATATATATCAATGAGACACAACACAATGGTGTACAACTATGTACACATAAAAAAAACTAGAAAATCTGACATTCGTACTCACAAAACAGGCCATATATCAATGAGATGAGACAATGGTGTACAACTATTTACACATCTACAAAAACCTAGTATGTCCAACATCCATACCCACAATACATGTCATATATCAATGAGACGAGACAAGGTGCACCAGTTTATACACACACAACTTGAATCTTGTACTTAAACACCAATAACACTACCCATATTAAATAAAAATGATATGGAACTCAGATGAATTTGAAACATCAACCTCCGAAAACCTTGTGATAGGCTAGCGCGATCTACCATTTTGAGCTTATGAGTCCCTATGTTTAATACATATGAATCCAAAAATACAATACCTAATGAGTCTGAAGTGTGGCATATCACCAATCCGAATATCATCTGCATCATTACTAGGGTCAACTGTACTCAAAATAAGGTTTTGAGTTCAACTGTGAAGTTTTTTTTTGTGAAAGACTTGAATACCAAATAATTTGTCTTAACTGAATTCCAAATATACAAACCAATAAAGATAATGAACATAAGAATAAAGAAACGTATACTAATGATGTTCACCGTTTATAAATAGAATAATCAAAAGGTAATCATCTCTGCGTCGTATCCATATCCAACGGTATTCATTAACTGTGAACAAATGATTCATGCATCCATTAAAAAAAGGATTGACGTCAAAGGTGCATATGGGTAATACAATTATGATTCCGACAATCTTAAAATCAAAAATAAACTTCTAAAATAATCATTACAGAGCATAATAGTGTACAAATATGTATACCTATATGGAAACCTAAGAAATTCTAGCATCCATACCCACTGGATAGTCCATCCATTCGTCATAGAGCATACTAGTGTTAACACATACACCTCTACAAAAATCTAACTAATCCAACATCATACTAACAGTAATCCAATATTCATCACACTAACATTAACAGAAACTTCAGATATATATCTCATGTCTTGAAACCATATCGCGTCCTGTTGTCATATTAAACAGCTAAAACTGATTTGAATAATTATGATATAATTTAACATTCATTCCCGCAAAAACATGTCATATATTCACGAGAGCGCACAATATTGTACAACTATGTATAAACTTACAATAATATAACTAATCCGTACCCACAAGATAGGCCATACATCCATGAGATAACACAATGGTGTACAACCAGGTATACACCTAGAAAATCCAATAAATCTAACGTTTATACCTACAAAACATGCCACATATTTATGAGATTGCAAAATAGTGTACAACTATGTGCACAACTACAAAAATCCAACAAATCAAGCATCCATACCCACAAAAACTGACATATATTCATGAGAGAGCACAATGGTGTACAAGTATGTACACACATACAAACATCCAACAAATTAAATATCGGTAGACACAAAACATACCATGTATTCATGAGAGAGCACAAGAGTTTAAGTATTCGAACAAATAATTTTAAGATAAAGAAACTTGAGTACAATCCTTATTGCCACAATAATATTGTGTGCATACCGTGCATAACTCAGCAAAAACAATTGTAATTTTCTCTCTCAATTCATCACCGCGAAATAATTATATACAGTGTACAATAAAGTGCACCTAAAAAATACAAAAAAGAAAGAAACAAATTAGTCCTAAAAAAAAATCTACAAATCAACCACATCATTTGGCTAATTTTTAAATTAAATATAAAATCAAAATAAACAAAAACAAATCAAATTTCTATGAAAAACTAAAACCTAAAAATCAAATCAAATCAAATCGAAAATAATCCAAAAAACAACCGAATCATCAAATCATAGAAAATAAAAGAACAATAAAAAAATCGATCAATGATTAAATAAATCAAAGTTAAAAAGATTCCCAAAACCCTCAACAAACAAGAAAAAAAAATGAAATATAGAGATTCCCATAACAATAACAATGTGTAAGTGTGTAATTTTGTTTAGAAACAAACAAGAGAAAAAAATGAAATGAAATTATTAAGGTATAACCTAGGTTTTGCAATGAACATGTAGATGGACTCGTATTACTTAGATTAGATTGGCAACAAAAATTTCAAAGATATAACCTACGAAAAGTTCCAACATATAACCAGAATTAATTAAAAAGTTAACAAAAAAAAATGAAATCAAGAGTTTCTTCTTCTTATCCATCGATCCTATACAATAATTATTATTGAATTAAATTAAAGAAGCTGGATTAAATCAGATCGTTGTCGGCGACGAAGAAGATAACTCATCAACCTTTGAAGGGACCAAAGAAATCCGAACGTTTCTTGGGGTGAATTCAGACAAATTAAGTTATGATTATGGAGATAAAAGTAGTGGTGGTAGAGACAGTGCGTACATCAACAAAAATAAATTTCTTTGTCACTCTTTTTTAAATTGTGTAAAAGAAGATAGAGTGTGATTAAATTGAAATGAATTTTATAATTGATGGAGATCGAAACTCTATTGAAGAAAAGGAAGAAGAAATCACTCGACTCTCTACAGCTAAATTCACAGCTTTCTTTTTTTATGAAATTTCAGATCTGAGAATTTTAGTCTCTCTTTCTAATTTAATATATATACAAAAAGGCATTTAGGGTAGTAAAAAAATACAAAAAATATATAATCGGTACGAGTTTGTCCAAACTCGTTAAGATTCTAGGCCGAATACCGGGCCTGAAGAGGCTGGACTAGAGAGTAAAAGCCCAACTAATATGGGATTAAATGCTAATTTCTTATACCTAAGTAGGGGTGAGCAACGGATGGGTGGATGCGGATTTGGTACCACCCGCACCCAATCCATTAAATTGACGGATTTTTAAAATGTACCCGGCGGGTTTAATACCCGCGGGTAAACTGGTGAACCGGGTGGGTGCAGGTGGGTTAACGGAATTCGACGCATTATTATACAAATCTTAGCAGCTCTGCAGCGAAGGCTTTTGTGCCTTCTCTACTACATTTGCTTATCATTGGAATTGAAACAATGTTCATATCATTTGATCAGCTCCTGGTCCATACATTTCGGCACCCTTGCATAAATAAAATAGCATCTGTAGTATGTTTGGAATGAAAACTCAATATTTCTACAAGTGAACCAAGTATCAAAACCACTGGAAACAGTTGCGCATATGACTACACACATTTGAAGATAATCATTATATTAAAATATATGTATATATAAGCAAAATATTGGCATCAATATATTCAGAATGTCCGAGAATGACAAGGAGACTAGCCTAACTCCTCTTCCTTCGGGGCAGGTGTCCAACGGGTGGGTGATGTACCACCCGCGTTCAATTCGTAAAAACGACCGGTGTTAGAAATGCATCCACATCCAATCCACCAACTTGCGGGCCAGGTGTCCACCCGCTAAATTTCGGGTTGGGCCGGGTGAAATCCATGGGTATGGACGTTTTGTATAGGTGATTTATACGGTGAGTTTTAACTACAATGGATTACTCGTAGGTCAATGAGTACCATGGCTTTTTCTGATTTTACTTTTGGATGACGTGTCAATTTTAAAGGTGTCCAACCGTTTCGTACACTGATGTTTCTTGGCACGTCTTCATTTTCTCAGTTTTTTCTTAAATGCGTAAAAGACAAAAAACGAAAAACAAAACACATTATAATTTCCTATATAAAAATCACTCTTCACTCTTGTACAGGTTCCCCTTTTTGCACACAACAATCTCTACTCCAGAAACCCTAAAATGGAGATTAATCGAAGTTCGTTTTTTTCTCTGTAAAACCCTAGTTTCTGTAGTTCTGATTTTGAATCTTCTCCTGGATTTTACATTTTCGTTTTCCGATTTTGCATCTCCACGAAAACAACGACTTCTCGGTGTAGATAAAGATGAGATCAATATCGTTTATTCTCCATGTATGTATTCTTCTTCTTCAAAACCCTTGAATTATCTATGTATTTTTATTTTATTTATTTATTATTATTTTTTTGTTTTGATTTTGACTCTTTTGCAGGCCCTGCATCATCTTATTTTGATCTTCTGAATTCTGCTTACACAGGGAAACTAGATCGTTTCAAGAGTAAGCTCCAATATGGTTTGATTATTTATGATTTTCCTCTTTTTTTTCCTCAAAAAAACTATGTTTCTGAAGTTATCTGTATGTGTTGGTTTTATGACTAAATTGAAAAAGAAATTTGAAGTAAATTTGTTGAATGGAGGTGAGGGCTCTTAGCTTCTCTCTACCTCTCTACACAATTCTATTTCATTTGGATTACCTTCTCTTTCGTTTTCTCTTTCTTTTTATACTAGGCATACATAAGACCTAATACTAAGCATGTGGAACACTCATGTGTACTCACTAAATTACTACTAGTCTTAATTAGTTAAGTAACTTCACATTAACTAACAGTATGTTACTTTGGGGTGACTATCAGTGAAAGCTTCATTTTACGATAGTAGAAAGGAAGGATTAGCAATAGCGATCCCACGTCTTGTGGATGGAGATGGAAGAGGATCTCTTGCTTTTGCTGCTGCTGGAGGAAGAGTGGATGTTTGTAGATACTTGCTTGAAGAGTTGAATCTTGACGTTGATGTGGAAGACTATCATGGTAACATCATTCCCTTCGATGTTTAGTTCTTATTTTGAATATATTTTTTCCAGATTCGGTGTCTATGTAACTTTGATCTTGTTTTCATAGAGAATAAACTCTTATTAAATATTGTTCAATTATCGCTTCATTACCACGGATTTAGCTGTTGTTTGTTATTGATTAGGAAAAATTGTTAGGAATTCTATTGACTATGCTACAGGTTGGCAACAAGATGTGGTGGATCTTTCTGAAGTTGTTTGCTTGAAAATACAAATTCAAGCACTTCGTTAAAGATTTTAAGTTCCTTATTGTAAATTTTCTATGTGTTAATTTTGTGTTTTATGGGCTTGATGGTCTCACGCGTGAGCTATTATTCACTTTTTGGTTCACAGTGGCCTTCTTCAGAACCATATAATGCCCGAACAGACATAGTTTAGACTTTAGGGGACTAAAATGGAACCAGGATTAATTGTTTGGTCAGTAAGGTTTAATATATTCTAAACTATCCGCGAGAAACATAAAGGGAAATCTCTGCAGCTGAAATAAAAATTGTGTACATTATTTATATGTCCCTACTTTTGACACCCAATAAATATATTTTTATACAACAATAAATATGTTCTTACTTTTTAATAACTTTATCCATTTAAAATTAGATTACCTTAATACCTTCACCATATAATATTTTTCTTTATTTCAAAATGAAACAAATTTCTTCCTCTACCACTCCACCACCACCACTAGCACCACCACCACCACCACCAACATTCAACTACCATTCCACCACCACCGTTCAACAACCACCACCTACCAACCGCCACCACCACTAATATTCCACCACCACTCCTTCACCACCACCATTACACCACTACCAGTCCTCCACCACCACTAGTCCGTCGCCTCCACCATCACTAGTCCGCCGCCGCCGCCACCATCGCCGCCACCACCACCACTGGTAAAGAGGCTTAGGGATATTTGTGAAGGCCCATCAGAAGGAGGGACAATAATTCAATTTCCACATTTATAAGAATGTACAAGACCTGTTCTAAGGTTAAAGTAATGGGAAGTACCTCCCAGTACAACATGATGCAAAGGAGTATTAGTTGTACTATTTGGATCGTTTGATCCATCAGGATTGGCACCCTTCTCAAGAATATACTCTACAGTGTTAAGATGCCCTTTAACAGCTCCGCGACATAAGGGAGTTACACCTGAAACACAAAAACAGCAATAAGATAAATGTGGAAATTGAATTATTGTCCCTCCTTCTGATGGGCCTTCACAAATATCCCTAAGCCTCTTTACAAATATCCCTGATGGCATAATTGATATTTTTTTCTAAAAACCTAATTATTATAGTTCCTCTTTTAACCTTCCTCTCTAACTCTTCTTCTTCACTTCTTCGATCTCACAAAAAATTCCATCCCTCCAGCCACCGTATCTCCATCGCTCCAACCAACTTCTTCATCGCTGCCGCCACCACCACCTCTGCAACTACCACCACCTACTCCGCCGCTAATGGATTCAGGATTTAATCGAACTATTATCAACAGATGACACCTTCTTCTTCTTCTTCTAAAAACTAAATTTAAAATCGTATTCAAATAGATCGAGATCTGATTTTAGGTTGCAATTATAGATCGAGATCTGGTTTAGGTTACGATTTATGGTGGTTGTGTGGCAGCGACGGCGGATGAGGTATGTATTTGAATCTAAGTTTTTTTCGGTACTGGTGGTATTGTAAGTGATTGTGACGTAGATGAGAATAGTTTAGAACTATAAATTGATGATGTAGATGGAGGTGGTTTTGGTTGGAATGATGAAATTGGTGTTGGATTTGGTTCTAGTTTTTTTGGTGGTGGTGATGGTGGTGGAGATGTGTGATTGTTGGTGGCGGTAATGGTGGAGAGGTTCGAATGAGAAATTAGTCATGGAAATAGTAGTAGAATGGTGGTTCTGGTTGTCGAGATTGGTTTTGAAGCTGTTGCTGTTTATGAAGCTACAGGTAATGATCAATTGTTGTTGTTTATATGTTTTTATGGGATCAATTGTTGTTGTTGATCCTATTTATTGGATCAACTCCTGTTGTTGACCCAATTTTTTGTGGGATCAACTACTGCTGTTGACCCAAATTTTATGGGATAACCTACTGTTGTTGATCCATTTATGGGATCAACTCCTGTTGTTGACCCATTTTTTTATGGGATCAACTACTGTTGTTGATCCTTTCAACTCCTATTGTTGAAAATATTTCCTTGGATTAGTATAATCATGCTTGTAGTTTAAATCATACTTGTAGTTTAAATCATGCAAATTTCTTCTAATGTTGAACTTGTGGTGCAATGGTAGCATGACTGACTCCATGTCAGAATGCAAATTTCTTCTAATGTTGAACTTGTGGTGCAATGGTAGCATGACTGACTCCATGTCAGACACGCCAAGTTCAGTCCATTTACATGGATCAACTTCTATTGTTGGTTCTATTTTTATTTGGATCAACTACTATTGTTGATACAAAAATATCCGAACCAGTGGTGGCGGTGGGGTGGCGGCGACAGACTAGTGATGGTGGCGGCGACGGACTAGTGGTGGTGGAGGACTGGTGGTGGTGTAATGGTGGTGGTGAAGGAGTGGTGGTGGAATATTAGTGGTGGTGGCGGTTGGTAGGTAGTGGTTGTTGAACGGTGGTGGTGGAATGGTAGTTGAATGTTGGTGGTGGTGGTGCTAGTGGTGGTGGTGAAGTGTTAGAGGAAGAAATTTGTTTAATTTTGAAATAAAGAAAAATATTATATGGTAAGGGTATTAAGGTAATTTAATTTTAAATGAATAAAATTATTAAAAAGTAGGGACATATTTATTGTTGTATAAGGATATATTTATTAGGTGTCAAAAGTAGGGACATATAAATAATGTACCTAACATTATAAATCTACATGTTATCTACAAATCTATGTATGTCTGTGTGTTCAGTTGTTAATATTTCCGCTTAATCTTTAGTAAGTGAAAGCAATTTGACTCGGTATATTTAAAACTCGATGGTAGTTTACTTTTCCAGACACGGTGGCATTAAATGTTGATATGTACCAGATTTCCCATCTTATTGACATAGCGATGGCAGACATGCAAAGATTAGATTAGCGGGCAAGGAAAGCCCATCCCTAGCTTGTTAATTTTAACATTCCAAACTTCCCTGCTACCCATATCGTTTACTTTATTTATACAACATTCTATTCGTATGCAACCTATATGTACTCAGCAATACCATCGACCAATTCCTTTCTTGCATCTTTGCCTAAGTAATGCTATGCTTTCAAGAGTTTCATCTGTTGTATTTTTAAGAACATGTAATACTTGAACTGTTTAACTTACTGGCAACCTCAAGCAAATCATTCTTGTATATAATCCCTTTTGACTGGTTTATGGTTGGCATACAAGTAAAATATCAGACTGATTTTTTGCCTGGTAGGAAAAAAATTCCATTCTTATCTTTGACCTTTTAAGCAAAATTTTATGTTAAGACTGTTCGACGTCCTAATATAGCTTTCTTAGCAAAATTTCTCTTGTTGTGAGACTTTATTCTGCATTAGATGAGCATGCTTGGGTAAAGCTTAGATGAACTTTCTCATAAACTTTTTATTCTCCATAAGTTTGTTTGTTAGAAAAAAAAATTTATGTTGTTTGGAGTTCTCTGGAGCGTTGGAAGATTGAAGCGTACAGCTTACCTCTTGCCACATAAGAGGGAAACACTCAGTACATGCATATTTACTTTAGAAGACTTAGATTTATAATTGAATGTGATCGGTTGGGAGTCTGTTATAGTGAACATAGAGATATAACAAAATACTTCACCTTGGTGCTCGGTTTAACTAGAGCATTGTAGAATTCTTCCATGTTGCTACTTCTTTATTCCAAAAATAGCATAAAGATGTAGCCTATCTCTTCTATAGTATCTTTTTTTCCCCTTTCGGCATACAATGAGGTGTGGATATCATGTGCCGCTTTCTCTGCAGGAGATAGAAAGATACAGACATTGCTACTTTCAAAAGGTATTCACATCAATGCTGCTACTACATCTGGCACAGCCCTATCATATGCTGTTGTTCTTGGCCAGTTTGATGCTGTTAAAGTGTTGTTGGATCACCATGCAGATGTAAGTTGACCACCGTCAACAAAACAAAGAGCTATTTTTTTTTCAAGTAGTTGATCAACAAAGAAAAATAGAACAGGGCACTGTTACAATCTTTATAAATAGGAAGATATACATTTCTTGCGTTTTAGAAACTTTATGCAACATCTTAACTTACTTTTGTAAAGAATGACTAGATTATTATCTACTTGAAAACAGTTAAGAGTATCGTCTAGTGCACAAATGATTTTTATCTACTATTGATTTTCCAACTTGGCGAGGCTATTCACTAAATCTATGTTCCTTCCTGTGCAGCCTAATGTAGTGATGTCGGGTGCAGTTACACCGCTAGCGTCAGCTATTGTTAACAATTCCCTGCAAATCAGGGACCTTTTACTACAGGTACAAATTTGGCTCAACCTTCTGGTGGCACAATGTCCTAATATCTTCTCAGAGGGTTGCCTAAGGTTTTGCGATTAGTAACTATATATTTATCCACTCACATTGATTTTTGAGGGACTTTACACAATATCCACATTTAGTGAATGTGGATTACAATTCCTGCTTATATCAAATGGCTCATCCCTTTATTTATCTGTTTGACCATTTCTGAGTAAAACCACGGGTCGTAAATTTTTTAAGTTGTATTTGAGTTTGATTCCAAACTTCTTTTTCTTAGTTTGTGCCATTTGCTAGCTCATTTTCTAGGTCCAAAGGTAATTGTTAACTCAACTTGTGAGGACCGTTACACAAGTTGATGATGCAACACTCCCAGATTTGGGTACCTTAAGTACCCCATGGCCCATACGCTGGTTGATCAACCCCAAGTTGTATTAATAAGATTCACATGGATACACCGCCCATAAACCATTTTGACTTATTGAAAATTACGATGTAAAAAGATATTGTTTAGCTTGCTGGTCATAAGTTTACATAACTTAGATATGCTTAAAATTAATGTCTCTGGTTCATTAAAATTGAAATCCTGAACAAAAACTAAATAAAAGCATAATAATGTGAAAGATAATTGTGGATGTCTGGAAAACTCTCAAAGCATAATACTCTCTGCCACATGCTAGTGTAATTCTTATGTCAGAATCTTCTCGAAGATGTCGTGCATCGTCTTCCTAGACTTTTATGTAATTTTCCGCATATCTTGATAACTAATAAAGTCTTACCATTCTTTTTTTGCATCTATCTAGGCAGGTGCTGATCCAAATGCCGAATCACGTGGAATTGCCCCTCTGCTATATGCAGTAGATCATGGGCGAACACAATGTAACGTGCGCTTACTAGAGGCTGGTGCTGATCCAAATGTTACAGATAATGTATGGATACCTAATACTTAGCCTCTTAATTGATTTCTCTCCAGTTCAAACTTCTTCTGGAACCTATCTGGTCGCCAAAATCATCTTTTATTTCCATATAGATGACTTTGTGGCCCCCATCACGACCCCCAATCGTGGGTTCAGCTAACCCCTATGGCCACTCTAAGGATGTTCATCTGATAGTCTCAATTGGGATTGTACACCACCCTAGGATTCGATACTCTTAAGAGACCAACACCCTGGTTTACAAGAACAGGTGAAAGGTAATACATGTATAAGACTATTAAAACACTATTCTTCATGCATTAGACCCTGTCATACTTGGAGTTATTTGACCCATTTCTATCAAAAAGAACACCATCATAATGTTAGTGTGCTACACGCTTACACCTCCTTTTACAGTTAAAAGGTTTGCCAAGATGCCATACTTTCATGACGACCTATTTCTTGAGAACATAAGTTGCAGGCTGGTTGGATGTGACTGATTTTTCCACCAGAAGTCAAGAGAATTGGCAATACCATTAGAGAGACCTCGGTTGACTAGAAGTCGGGTTATCCTATGATCCAGCTCATTGAATCAAACTTTCTTTTATTTTTAAAACACAGGAAGGGATGACTGCAGTAGAAATTGCTGCTAAAGAGGGTAATAGCGAAATTGTTGAGATTCTATTTCCTGTGACTTCTTGCATTCCAACATATCCGAATTGGACCATTGGTGGACTTATGGAGCATGTGCATTCTGAAGCTGCCAAAAAGAAGAAGGTACAGAATCTATATTTTACACAGTTGATGAGTTGACTTGTGTTTGTAATTATGTGATAACTTACCGTTGGAATTTTATTGATGAAAATACGACCTAGTACTTCTGTCTGTTTGCGCCTACAGTAATATTTCACGACCTCGCATTTTTCCTCCATATGTACATCAACCTCTATTGATTGCTCACCAATCTATCGTCCTACTGCACCCCCCTTATTGGATAACAAATATCTCAACCAATGGTATATATGTATTACACTAGACCTGCTTTATGTAATACCACTAATAAGGCCAGATGGCTCCGCTCAACTTACAAGTCTAGATTGTGTCATTTGCATCAATATCAAACACTGCAGGTACCTGACAATTATTACCTGTGTAGCAGGCCCTTATGTTCAGAACAAGAGGTACATTTACAACATTATACAACCCTTAGAACTGCATGGGATAGCCACATAAATAAGTAGAGGCCCAAGTTTTCTTAAGTATTCGAGACCCCTGTGTCTTTCTCAAATTTAAGATTTAAGCAGTGATGCTTGGTGAGGTTCTTTATAAGGACAAGGGAAGAACTAAAGGCTTTTGAGCTCATCTGCACTTTTTGGCTTAAATCTTTTAGAAAAAAATCAGCAATTGTGAAAGAATATAAGAATAGTAAAGGAAGTGAAGGGACAGAGGTATAATAATGAAGTAAAATACCCACATTAAACAATAACATGTGTCACGTCATGATACCAGTGCTTAACTATGATCTCTCATCTCCTATTCTTTGCCATCACCGTCATTGTACATTTTTTAAATGCCTTGTACTTCGTGTTTGTTTCTGAATTTTCTTTAACAATACAAAAATCCGAACTTTCGAACAGAAGAAACCTGAAGGTTATGAGACATTTCTTCAAGCAAAAATGAAAGGCGCAGAAGCATTTCAGGAGAAGCAGTATTCTTTGGCAGCGACCTGGTACTCAAAGGTACATTTATGCTTAACTTTGAAAGAAAATGATCCCTCAATAACATAGTGGTAACTGAATACTTTCTCATAATATATTAGAATGAGTGTATGCTTCTGGAGTAGACTTACAGCTGAAGGCTACCATAATTATGATATTTAAGAAGTTGACTAGTAGTTATTACGGATTTCTGGGCTCGGTAATGTATGGATCTATGGGAAGTTAAGAAATGGTTTATGTCATGGGATTATCAATCATATTAGTACTTATCAATTGCAATATTGAATTGCATTATGAAGTTTGTTTAGCCTTATTATTATTATAATGATCATTGGATTTAGAGGACTCATTTAGGGATACAAAACTGTGTTAACATTCGTCAACTCCAATTCTGGTTATGGAGGGAAAAAATATTTAAAGATTAACAAGAGACTGTGTAATCTTTCCAGCCACCCGTGTCATATTTTGTTTTAAAAGTCCTAGTTTCTTACTGTCTGAACTACTTGTTTATTACTTTATGTTTTCATTCTTATAATCTTAGTTTTTCGGGTTTCTCTTGTGTATTGTGAGTTGTGACTGCTTTAACAATTAAATTTTGGTGATGGAAATATAGGCATTGGAAGTTGCTCCAACAGATGCAAGTCTACTATCCAATAGGAGTGATTGTTATGCACGTATGCAAGATGGACCTGAAGCATTAAGGGATGCAACTGAGTGCATATCTTTAAGGCCTGGTTGGCCAAAGGCATACTACAGGGAAGGCGTAGCGCTCAACATTCTGAAAGTTTGTGACTTTTCCTCGGCTTAGTTTTTCGTTTTTTTTTTCATAGACAAATCACGTCTGAATTTATTTGTTGCATTTTTTATCACAGATCTTGCTGATGCATTCAGGTTCAGTTTTATTAACCATTATTAAGAATTCTACTCCCATGTGTTATAGTCATTAATTTTGTCATCTATTCACCATGAAGACAGTATAATTAAAGTTCCTCGATTCCAATTCAAATTTGGCGACCAATTTGGTTGTCTAAAGGTGTTCCTTATGTTTTCTAGATATCAGTGTCCATTTTGCCTATTAGAAACGTCTTATCCCTTTTTCTTAAGAAATTTGTCTAGAATAACCACATTCTCAAGAAATGTGATTTACAGAATCATTAGACTTGAGACCACAAGGTTAAAAGGCTCAATTCTGTACCCACAGCTTATATGACCAGTGTTTACTGGTTAAACCCCTTTGAATCGGGTAGTGTAGTCTTAACGACCATATGGAACATCGGCCGTCAATGTTGCACATGGTTTCACAACCTTTATGATCCGTACTCCATCAAGTGGTGGGAGAAGTGTCGTCTCTATTTTGCCAAAACTATAATCTTGTCTGAAGCATTATAAAAAGTACAATGTAAAAACTTAAGTATTTCATTTTCTAAGCCTTCTCATATCTTGTTTTTATTTTAATTACCCCATTAATTTCTCTTCTAAATTTGAAGCCATCAATTATTAAATTTGAAGAATACGTCTCATTGGTGAAACTGTATCATAATTTTCTCATTTTCTGCTCTGGCATACTTTCTATTTACTTACTCCCGTTTTTGCTTACAGGGGTGCTAATGAAGCTAGGTTGAAGTCCATCCTACAACCATAGGCAGAAGAAGATGGTAATGATTGTAGACCGACAATATTATCTTGACGGTTCTTGAAGGAGTATTTTCCTGTTCCACTTGGAATTTTTGTTGATGAAGGGAACTCTTTTAACCTCTTAAGCCACAAGTAGCTGTGTAAATAAGTTTCAGTTATCTTACTTCCGACACATCTCCCCTGCTTACCTCCACATTTGTTTTAAAACTCGAGTTTTGGATAATTGATACGGATTTTGTAGCTGAAGGCTTTGAGCCTCCTTAGCATTCAACATGTGATTTTTTTGGTACTACAATGTTATGGGATATTTATCTTTCCCCTTAATGAGAGTGATGCGATCCTTCTCCTTTGATGACATTTTAGGTATAATGCATTAGGGTATTTTTTGATACATGTGTGGAGATTTTTAGGTTTAAGAACCTTTTATCATTAGAAACAGCCAACTGGGCATGAAGAAACATATTGATAGCGTATTAGTGGTAGTTTTGTTCAAGGCCCACTGTTATTTAGCCTCCTGACTTATGAGACTAATCCATTATCTCATCTATGCTATGAACTAGGTTTATAATGTTCTGCTGCTTTATGAAACTTCCAATAGGTACTAAAATAAGAACGATGTTTTGGGGACTACCCCAAAACAGTGGGGGACTACTCTTCTAATTTGGGGGTGGATATTTGAAGTAATTTTGGGTCACCCCTTATCTAAATTTTTTTAAATACCAAATTTACCCTTGGTAATTAAATTAGTTAGATTAGTTAGTGTTAGTGTAATGATTAATTAGTGATTAGTTAGTTATTAATAGGATAGTTTTGTTAGAATGAGAAGAAGAAGAAGAAGAAGAAGAAAAGATGAAGAAAAAGAGGGAAGAACACTCAAAATGTTATTTTGAGTTTAGTAAATATGATATGAGTGATTCATGTGATGATACCTCCTCCTCAGAATCAGAACCTCCTTCATCTCCAAATATATTTGTCAATATTTCTAATGATCCGGATATGAGTTATTTGTTAGATGATGAAAGCTATTTACCCCAAACTCAACCTAACGACCCAAATGATGAATTTTATCAGCCACAACCAGAAGATGAAGTTATGGGTACTCAGGTATGTCTCAAATTTAGTTAATGTAGCTTGAATTGTGCAAAAAATTGGCCAAATCGAAAATTTCATGAAGAAATTTCGGCTAGGTCAAAGTAGTTCGGTTAGCAATCCTGCAGAACAGGTAGCCGAACTCTCCTGTATGTGCAGTTCGGTTACTCGTTTCAGCATACGCAGGTAACCGAACTCTGTTTTAATGGAGGTTTTTGAGAGTTCGGTTATCTTTTTCCAGAAAACGTTGCCGAACTAATTTTATAGAGTATACAGTTAATAGTTCGGTTGAGTCGAGTTTAGTCCCTTTGTTACCTAAGTTTATGTTCGGCAAGCTCGCATATCACGTTCATTGAATAGGTAACCGAACTTTTAAGTTCAGTTTAGTCGATAGTAGTAATTATGTTGCCGAACTATATCATAGAAAATTCCAAAGAACAAGTTCGGCAAGATCGCAAAAAAAAAAATCATAACCGAACTTATTGTTCGCAGGATCGTTTTTATTTTTACATTGCCGAAAATTTAAGTATTTCTTATTTTTAGTTGGTATTGACGTTGTGCTATTACTCGTAGGTTGCATATGATCCAATAGAACCAATGGAAAATCAACCTACCCCTGTTGATATTTTGTACGATGACACGTCCCCTCACTACATGAATGACTTGGTATTCAAAAGTCCTTTAGAGGCAAAGAGTTGGGCTAGACAACATGCACTAAAAGACATGTGCGTATTAGTATTGAATGGGAGAGAAAGCAAAACCCGCTTTGAAATGGTTTGTGAGAGAAGCGGTGATCCCGATAAAAGCCACAAGAGGAAGGGTTATGTTTATAAAGGAAAGACAAATAGGAAGAACAAAACTTTCTCAAAGAAGATTAAATGCCCATTCAAGCTTGCATTTAATTACAACGAAGAATTAGGTGGATGGGTTCTCTACAAGGTTATGGAAGGTTGTCATAACCACCCTCGTCCGGAGCATCTTGAAGGACATTTCATGGCGGCCAAGCTAACTCCTGAAGAGATGGACAAGGTAGCTAAAATGAGGAAAATGGGTCTTTCACCGATTCAAATGCTTCAAATACTAAAGGAGGATAACAAGGATAACCACTCATCTTTGTCCACCGTTTGTAATGCAATTGTGACAATTAGAAAGAAGGAATGGAGAGATAGACAAGTGATGCAACAATTGTTTTTTTTGGCCAAAGAGAAAGACTACGCGGTTCAAAAGGATGTGGATTCGAACGGAGAGATAACACAACTCTTCATTGCGCATCCAACGAGTGTTCAATTGGCTCAATGCTTTCATGAAGTTCTCATAATGGATTGTACTTATAATACGAACAAGTACGAGATGCCATTGTTGAATATTGTTGGGCGTACTTCGACGTAGTCACCGTTTACCGTGGCGTTTTGGTTCTTAAGGGACGAGCAAGAACCTAGTTACATTTGGGCACTACAACAAGTTAAGGAAATCTTCCGAGGTGATGATATTCCCGGGGTTATAGTCACCGACAATGAAGTCACATTGATGAATGCAATAGAGGTAGTGTTTCCATTAGCACACAATATGCTTTGTACGTTCCATATATGGTGTAATTTGATAAATAAGTGCAAGCCAACAATTTGTCCACCCAAGAAAAAAGGATATGAAGAGATTAAGATGCTACCGGAACATGAAATAGCGGATGCAAAAGAGGAAGTTGAAAAACAATACGATCTAAATTACGCTAAATGGGTTGCTTTCAACGGTGATTGGGAATCATTGTGTTGGTCTCTTACCGAGGAAGAGTATCATCTAAATCTTGCGGGGTTTATCGCCCATTGGGATACTCCCGATTATCCCGGTGTTGTATCGTATGTTCTTCGCCAATGGTTGGAACCACACAAAGAGAGGTTTGTTAATGCATATATCAACCAATATAAACACTTGGGAAATCAAGCGACAAGTTTAGTAGAGTCGGCTCACCATCGGTTAAAGAAGAATCTCTTTGGATGTGTTGATAATTTCGTAACCGTGTGGAATGCTATGGAGAATTACTTCAAGCGCGACATTGATAGAATTAAAGAGAAGTTCCAAAAAAGCCGTATATTCAAAACGACCGGAAAATATGCCGACCACCCATTGTTCAAGGAAATCCATTACAACGTATCTCGCCAATGTATGAAGTTGTTGATTATAGAAGTCGAGTTGATTGATAAGTGGGAAACCAAGAGGGATGAGGTGTGTGTATATAACATGAAGAAGTCTATGGGACTCCCTTGTCGCCATATGATAATCAGCTACGAGCATGGTGTAATCCCTTTAAGCGACATTGATCCATATTGGAAGCATCTAAGTTTCATCCCTCCTCCAAAGGGAGAAGAAGCCGGAGAGGAGTTTGGTGATAACGAAATGGGTAGAACCGTACTAGAGATGTATCGTGGCATGAACAAGCTCCAAAAACAAATATTTTGGGATGACATGAGGAAAATCATATATCCACAAACTTCGGAAAATGTTTATGAACCGTCAAAAGGCAAACGCAAAGGTAGGCCAAGCAAAAAAGAAACTAAAAAACAACTAAGAGAATATGCAAAGGTGTTACATAAGAAGAAAAGTGAGCAAACCCCATTTACTAGAGATCCTTCGGCCCATGAGTATACCGCGGCAATGTACTTGGAGCAAAGCAAGAAACGGGGTAGGAGTATTGAGGAGAAAGGAGAAACAAGTGAGCGAGATTTGAAGAAAAAAGGTACGATGTGTCCATCACAACCAAGCCAACCATGTTCCGGCGACGTGAAGCTTAAGTCTCCAATTTGCCCTATCCAACCATCTTCCCTATACGTGAAGCTTGAGGCTCCAAATAAAGACTATTTGAATGAGCTACCTCTATACATTAGAGAATACGTTATATCCACCGACGAAGTTCCTCCGGATGGTAATTGTGGTTTTCATGTTGTCAATCAACAACTTGGGCCTTTCATCGAAGGTGCCAAGCTAAATAATAGGTATGCAATCACTCATATAAGGCAAAGGTTGTTGTCCAAACTAAAGGAGAATCCGGCATTTTACAAGACAATGTTGTGCGATGGGGTGGGTAGTCTCAATGAGCAATTTGTTAAGTATCAACGTCGTCTTCATGGGGGCCATCCGATCACAACGGATTATTGGATGAGCATACCGATATGTGGACACTTAATCGCCGAGGCATTTAATTGTGTTGTTTATTATTTCTCAAAGTATGCTAGTTTCACCTTCACCCCGAAAACAACCGTATGTGTCGAGCAACTCAAACGAAGGAGATGTGTGATGGCATTGACTAACAACAACCACTTTATAGGCCTTCGTTTAAAACCCGATTGTCCACTGCCTCCAATATCCAGAAACTCTTATTGGCCTGCATTTAACTCCGATATAATGTCGGGTTGGTGTATTATGTATGAGCATAACATGGAGATGTGGAAAGCTTTGGAGAAATCGGACGAAATTGTACATGAAGGTCATATTTCACTTGAGGATGATTAAATGACACATGTAATGGAACTAAGTATGCTTTTCAATCTAATACTATGTTTTTTGAAGTGTGGTATTCATTATCGAGTTAATTTTAGTATTTTATTGAGTTGACGGATAATAGTTCGGTAAGCACATATGATTATTCAGGTTGCCGAACTTAGGTTCGGCAACCTGCGCAATATTTCAGGTTGCCGAACACCTGTTTTGTGTCAGATATAGAACATTGAAATTTTAAAATTCAAAGTTCTGTTAGAAAATAAATATTTGCGAGCCAACCGAAATACAAAATTCGGTTAACATGGTAAATAATGAGGTAACCGAACTTTTATTTGAAGGCTCGGAGAATGACTTTTTACCTGAAGTATAACTCACAAACTGGTAGGATTTAGGTGTTTTATTTGAGTCTTCAGATTAGAGTTCGGCAACCAGTAAAAATGTTGTGAGGTAACCGAACTCTTTCTTCGGCAACCTTGTAGGATTTAGCTGTTCGCCGAAAAAACAGTTCGGTGACCATTAATTTGTCACACTTTACCGAAATTTAAGTTCGGCTAGCTCTGTTCAAATTTAGGTAACCGAACTATTTACCTGAAGTGTAAGTCACAAATTGGTAGGATTTAGGTGTTTTATTTGAGTCTTCAGAGTAGAGTTTGGCAACCTTGAAAATGTAACATGTAACCGAACTCTGTGTTCGGCAACCTGGTATGATATAGTTGTTCGCCGAAAAAAGAGTTCGGTGACCATTAATTTGTCACAGGTAACCAAACTCTTTTAGTTCGGTTAGCTATGTAAAAATTTCAGTTGGCCGAAAAACAACCTGTATTCAAAATTTCATCCATATAAAATTGAAAACACAAACCCAATTAAAATTAAAAACGCAAACAAGGTTCTAAAACAAATATAAAAGTTGTTATACATACACAAACATACGAAATTAAACCATACGAAATCCACAGCTAAGATGTTTTTGACACTAAAACCATATGAAATCACTAATGACCACCGCGATGCACCCTTTTACCACGAGTTTTAGGTGGAACTTCCTCATCACTTGGGGTTTCATCTACTCGTCTGGTTTCCTCCATGGCGCGACTTGAACATTCTCCTTATTGTCGACCCCTCTTCAATTGCTTAGACCTACTTGGCTCCATCATTCTTTTAGTTATAAGACCCTCCCACTCGCCGTAGAGGTAGGTTTGTTCCTTAGTCGACATCGGCTCTCCACTACGGATTTTAGCCATCCATTTCTTCAACAATTTCGTACCCTTCTTCACCTGATTCCAATTTTAAGCATAAGTAAATATATTTTCAATACTTTCAAACAACAAGGAAGTATAAGAGAAGACATTTTGTAACCACATGATCCCATAACATTTTTGTTTCTTCTCCACAAATAGGCATCTCCTTCTGACCTCTCTTAGATTCCCTCTCCTTTGCCTTCCCCTTCGCCTTATCAGTCTTAGCTTGTTGATCTATTTATCACAAAATGATGACTAATTTCTTGATAAAACACCATATAATCTTCATCACATGCATTTACATCTCCATCACAAGGTACACAATCACCTAAAGGTAAGTAGTAGTTATGAAGTGCATTCCAATGTCCTACCGTAGGAGTTGGTTCATGTTTTGGAACAAAATATTTCTCGGTGTTCTTTGTTCCTTGAACCACCAAATTGAAATTTTCATTCTCCACGTCGGGATCCATTTTGACACAACAAAGTTGTCTTAGTATTCTCCTTGGATTATATATTGCGTAGCCATTAGGATACCAAATTAGTCCATAGTAAGCCGAGACGGTAGAGAAACCATTCAGATCTTCTTCATCTACAGGGACATCATCGGGTACGGCGTATGGGTGAAATACCACATCGTTCACCGTAAGTTTATCCAATTTCTCCCTCAACGAAGTCAACTGCTCTTCTTTAGACTTCTTTTGTGCGTCCAAAAATAACCATTTTCCTACTGTAGGTTCGTCATAGGGATAAGGTGTCTTTTCCCTAGCCAATCCCAATGAAGGGAAGTGGTCATAAATCCAAACCTATGCGAAAATACGAAAATATTAACCACATACATGAAAATTGATTTGGAAGCAGAAAATTTTGGGGAATAATTTGCTAACTAACAATGTAGAAAGTTACCTGAATAAGAGTTAAGTAACCTCCAATTTGAGTTGTCTTAATCCTCGACCCTTTGCTCATCTCTCCTAGAACAAAATCAAGCACCCCAGTGGCCCAAGAGTATTGGTTAATCTCATCGAGATTCTCCAAAAGCTGTAGATAATGTGCATCCACCCTATTTCCAGAAGTGTCGGGGAAAATGACGGTTCCTAGATGATATAACCAATAAGCGGTGACATGATGCCTAAGGGTCTCCTGGTCCATCACCAACTTTCCTTTCTCCACCTTCTTTCTTGTCCCTCCAAATGCTTCCTTCAACTTTACCAACTTGAATTTCTTCACCTTCTTCTTGAACGCTCCATTTACCTCTCTTGGATTATACTCATCGCCCCGTTTAGGGGACTTCACAGAACGTCTAAACTCATATTGAGCCTTTCTTGCATCCCATCCTAGACATTTTAGAGACAATTCTTCAAGAGCTTCATAATGCATCGAGGGGTTGTAGCCTTCTCAAAGACATTTACCTTCCATTGGTAAGCCGGTTATTCTCGAGCAATCATCCGGAGTAATTCCCATCTCGCCAAATGGAAGATGCATTGTATATGTCTCGGGATAATACCTCTCGAGAAATGCAACAACGTCAAAATCCACATGTGCATACTCAATAGCTCTCCATAACACACATTGTTTCACCTTTGCTTGAAAATCGTCACACTCCAAAGAAATATCCCATTTGGACGCCTTTTGACGACGAATAAGACGAACTGCATCATTATGATCCTACAAAAATAACATAACACTATTAATACTTGACGAAACATGTCCCAAAAAAAAAATCGTTTTGTTAGTCAAGAATGAACTTAAAGAATACCTTTGTCGCATAGATCTTCGCAGCCCATGAGTGTTTGTAGGCAAACAATGTGGCCCCTCCATCATTTGGAGTACTATAAGTTAGGTTCACTGGTGGATAACACAAATTATCAGGGGGAATGTGTGAGTATCTATCACAAGGCGGCTTCCGCTTCTTTTTCTCTTTAACAGGAACTATTTCTTGCTCTTCATCCTCTTCCTCCACTTCATCCTCTTCCTCCTCTTCATCCTCTCCCTCCTCTCCCTCTTCTTCATCATCCTTCTCTTCCTCTTGTCCTTCTCCTTCTTTGCCCTGTCCTTGTTCTTCTTCCTCTACATTTTCAATGTGTTCTCTTTGTTGTTCAACCTCTTCATTTCCTTGGTCTTCATTTCCTTGCTCTTTGATAGACGCATTATTGTGTCTAATATGTCTCAATTGTATATATTGTTAGTGTTCGATTTTGTATTTATTTTGTTATTTTATGTCTTTGTAGGTATTTTTAGAGAAATAAGCTCTTGCGGCGAAATTGGCTCGAAAAGTGGTGTTTTACACCCCAGGATAGAGTACTAAAGGCACCCCAGAAATGCACCGGAAGCACCCCAAAAATGTGTCGAAGGAACCCCGAAAAAATTACTATCTACGCCCAAAAATTACTATTTGCACCCCATAAGACAAGTGCTAAAGGGACACCCGTGCAGGATTAGGGGGAGGACATGTTCTTCTCAAATTCAAAAGAATATTTTTGGCGGGAAAATAAACTTATTTCTCTGTCAGATTTTCGATCGATTTTTTGACGTGATTTAGTGAGATTCAATCCCTGAAACTTAATGGGTAGACGTGATATGACCATAGAAAGCTATTATGCGTGTCTGTTTGGATTAGAATTGGCTGTAATCATCGCATGGAGCAAAACAGAGTTACACACATTTTCACGGGATAACATGAATTATGGTGAGTTTGATGCCTGTAATGCACGAGTTTGGAGTGTGTTGGACCGTAATGGATACAAATAAGGAGATTTGACTTCTAAAAACGTGTGGAGGAGCTAAACAGAGAATGAAAATCTTGATTATTCCCGTACCATGAATAAAAGATATTGTGAATATTTTGGAATTAATGGAGGAGAGTCAACGCCTGTTTTTGGTATAAATAGAGTCCCTGGGAGACTTAGAGAGGGGTCGAGAGTTTGGGGAGCTGAGGAGAGCCAGAGAAGAAGAAATCACAAGTTGCAGAACTCGGTTTCTGCTGCTGCTGCTGATGATGAACGCGAAGAACAAAAGCCTGTAAAGGAAAGTCGTTGAAAACTGTCGCTTAATTGCGGCAGTTCCCAACTCCTTTCCAGCGACTGTGCAACAGTGTTTACAACACTTGTCTTTTATCGTTCATTTTGTGACGATTTTTGTGCGTCGCAAAATCCTGTTCTACACCATTTTCTCTTTATTTCATCTTTGTAAACCATTTTTGAGCCTAAAAAAATATTTTGAGAGCATGTTTACTATGATGAGCTAAACCCCAAAATTGGGGCGATGGAGGAAGCCTTATTTCACACTTGGGTAATTATATTTAATTCTTTTCATGACTTTTGCACTAATTTTAATTGAAATTATGATTTGATTTAATTAGTTGTCATTTGATTAGATGGGTCATGCTTAGCTTAGGTGATTTGATGTCCCATGCTTAACATTTACATCTAATATTTTGAGAATCTATCTTGGCAAAAATAAGAGTCACTTTATTTTATATTTTTATTGAGCTATAATTGTTAAAAGAATTATTATTTGAACCTTAAGAAATGAATTTGGTGGAATCCTAAGCCCTAGTACCTCTCGCCCACTTTGTTAATATTTTTGTATATAATTTTTATTAAATTTAAAAACTCGAATCTTCACAAGTCTCAACGAACCTTTTACTACCACTATCTAAAATCACATCACTCTTCTTCATCATCATTCTCTTCTTCAATAACATTATCAATTGTATTCTCCATCACCTCTTGATTGACTTCCTTTAATGATCCCCCTCCATGTTTTGCATTATTAGTACCACGGTTTCGGAAATCCAGATGTATCCTACCGCGAGGTGTTGGAGTTCTCAAATCTTCGGCTACGTGGGGATTAGATTTTTTCCCTTTGTTCCTAATGAATGAAAACCACATTATTAGCTAAACAGAATATTGTCTTATCAAATAAAATTGAACATGGGATTACATCAAACACAAAATGTTAACAGACTAAAGTTCGGTTATCTGGTATAAGTTGCAAGGTAACCGAACTACAAGTTTGTATGTGACAGATCAAAGTTCGGTTACCACATAGAAAGTGCGAGGTAACCGAACTATATTTTATCAAAGTTCGGTTACCTATATAAATTTATCGAGGTAACCGAACTCAATTTTTCCATATAAAGAAGGAGTTCGGTTACGTTTTTTTTTTTTTGCGAGCTTACCGAACTTCATAGTTCGGTTACCTAA
>JAJJMB010005785.1:1332621-1395791 GCA_023531105.1 Papaver atlanticum | reverse complement strand
CCGAACTTCATAGTTCGGTTACCTAAAAATTACTAATTGGCCGAACTGTTCTTCATATTGAAAGTTCGGTTACCAAATTCTAGGGTTTTACAATTTTCTCCTAGCCGAAATCTCTACTGTAACGACCATTTTCAATGGTTTTTGATGATTTCTAATTGATTTCTTCAACCAAAAACGATTCAAAGGAATGGGTATGAAGTAAATTACCTGCGGATTTTCATTTTGATATAATCAGACTCCTTGGTTGATGTTGGATGCTTCACTTCGTCTCCCAACTTTGCTTGAAGTTGTTTATCAACTTCAAATTGATTTGGGAGATTCGCTATGCTAGCCAGACCCGGACTCAATCCGGGAATTCTTGGTGTCTGCTTAAAACGCATTGTTTTTTTAAATTGATTAATCGACGATGAATTTTTTCGAATCGACGATGAATTTTTTCGAATCGACGATGTATACGAAGAAGAGGAGAAGAAGAAGAAGAAGAAGAGGAAGATGAAGAAGAAGAATAAAAGAAAAAGAAGAGGAAGATGAAACTGATTTTAGGTTTTAATTTAGGGGTTAGATTAGTGGGTAGTGGTTAAATTAGTGGGTTATTAGGATTAGTTATAACCTTAATTAAGATAAGGGCAGATTAGTCTTCCCTAATCTTTTAGGACACCCCTTAAAATGTAGGGTGGACATTTGAATAACAAAGTAGTCCCCCACTGTTTTGGGGTAGTCCCCAAAACATCGTTCTAAAATAAAGACCAAAGCCTTACGTTGTTTTACCTATACAGGCACTGTAGCGGATTACATTTGATTGTCAACCAGTGTAACATAGAAGAGATCCCCCTTCAGTAGATATTGGAGGAGATTTTTTCCAACTAAAATATCCTAGTGATGTTATACCCATTTGGGTTCTCAAGGAAATAACCAGAAAACTGCTTGCAGCATACAGAGCCATCCAGTGTAACACATATTCAAGGGAAGTGTCTGCATAAAGTATTTCCTCTCATTGTTGTACCAATATAATCCTTCTCATTTCAATAGTCTGCAATTATGGTGTGATGTGGTAAACTGTGATCATTCGAAGTATATAACATTACTTTAAAAGATGGACAGCTTTTGCAAAAGTTTTGGCTTGTTTTCTGAGTTAATCAGTCATTTTTTAAAATAGTTACCGTTGTGTTGCAAAAGTTCAGGTGTGTCGGTGAATCACCGATCATTGCACTTTACAAGTGACTGCGTGTTGTCAAATGCTTGATGAGGCAACAAATTTCAACTTATGCCAATACTTGAACTTGAGTTCGATCTTCATCAACTCAATTGGTTTGTCATGCATGTGGCGTGGGGTTTATGACATCATGCATGTGGGCGTGGGGTTTGAAACCGTCAGCTTCCATAATTTCATCCTGCATCAGTATTTTTAATGATGTTTGGTTACTTTTTCAAATTTCCAGGAATAGCTATTTAACGTCAACTGTAAGATAATGAAGAGGACTTCTGGTCTCAATTAGCCTGTAGTTGCAACTAATACTACTTCATGATCCTAGTTATTGACTCGGTTGATTAAATCTTATGTGCTTTTCTGCACGGTGTGACATACAACAATACATCAGGAGGGTAAATACAACCATTTTCTTTATAAGACAAATTCAAACAACTACACCCAAATGATATGCTCTCTCAAGGAAATTTAATCCCTGATCATAAGATAAGATTTGATATATATTCCCAATTCAGCATCAAAACGAGGTCAATGCATGCACTTAAATATTCCATACCTTTCTTTTTTTCTAAATTGTTTAGATGATTAAATTAAGCAAAAGCGTCAAGTACATAGAAGAAAACAGCGTACATTTGCCCATAGTAATGTTTCAGTAATTTGTATTCGGAAGGACAGAAATTCCAGTGAGGAGTTGCATGGAAATAACTTCCTGCTTTTGTAAGAGTAAAGATTGCCCTTCCTTCAGCCTAGAGCTAGCATTGATTCAATCAAGATCAAAGAATCAGATTTTATCTTCACGATCACGTCCCTTTATGCTTCTCATAGGCCTGGAATATAGTAAAAAGTCGCGAAGGTATGCCAAACCAAAAGTGGTATCTGTTCATTTTTCTCTGAGGTTGTTTGTGAAACTTTTGAGCTTGAGCATACGTCAAACCAAGGTAGTTAATCTCGGATTTCGGTTCATCTCGGTCCCGAGCGAGACACTGGTACAACGTTGTCTCGGGGAGATTCCGTTTTCAAATCTCGGTGTAATTTCGGTTCCAACTTTTATATATATAATTTCCAGATATGTTAAGATATAATGAAATAATATCCAAAAGAAACAAATATTCATTAAGAAAACACAAAAGTGCGAACACTTTACTAATTTTTCCTCGAAATCTTTTTTGAACAAAAGAGAAAACAATAAAAGAGTACTGATTGTCCTGGAACTGGAAGTCTTTTTTGAACAAAAGAGAGAAGTACAAGTGTACAACAAGGATATTACAATTCTAATCAAGATAATTTGAATCATCATAGATATCATCATCTGGAGTAATTCCATCATTCCCGACACCACCGAGTAGCCCGTTTTGGGTGTCCAACATCAATTCATCAGTATCATATCCATCATACTCCGAGTTAGTTGGATACATAGACTTACTTCGAGAATTTCGGGGGAATTTCGGTGCAATTTCGGTGGAATTTCGGTCACTTTCCGTTTCGCCGAAATTGCTTGTTTCGCTTTGCTATTAGCCGAAAAGGGAAAAATCGGCGGAATTTCGGCCGAGATGGCCGAAATTGACTACATAGCGTCAAACGACATAAAAATGATTGTCCCATGGTATATATGACCAGCCAAGATATGGGACCCAAAACTGCTAGATGCATGTATACACTTCCGCCTCTTCTTTAAGGTGACACCGTGGTGCTTCCAGATGGATGATTTTTATTTGGGACCATGGTTTTTTCTCTTCTTGGGACCGTTAAGTTATTAGGCCAGCCATTGTTGGAGGATTTGGATGTTATTTCACAATTTTTTATTTTTTTATTAATTTCTTTAATATTTTTTCATTTGGTACAGTTCGGCTAGGTCATTTTTTTTCTAGACGAACCTCAATTTGTTCTTCATATGCGAATTTTGTATATAACACCAATTGTTGTGTTCCGTTAAGTTGAAATTTTGTAGGAAAAAAATGTTAATTTCGGTCAGGTCGAATAATTTTTTTTCTCATAACCGAGTTTTCCTCTGAAAACCTATGTGTTGAGTTCGGTTACGTTGCAATTTTTTTTGGTTAGTTAGAACTTTTCTACGAAAACCTATATATTGAGTTCGGTTACGTCACAATTTTTTCTCATAACCGAAATCGGCTATGTCGCAATTTTTTCTTCTTAGCCTATAGTTTGTCAATATAACCTGTTACGTTACAACTTTTTCTACTAACTGAACTTTCTTCAAATTACTTTTGAATTACTTCCATTAAATTCGGTTAGAAAAAAAGTAAAAATAAAATTACATAACTCGGATGGATAAGGGATGTTAAATTTCACTTCATAATGACCTACCAAAAAAAATAATTAAAATAATATCAGGGATTTTGACCATTGACTAAAATATATGGATAAGAGATATTGAATTTTACATCAGAATGACCTACAAAAAAAATTCAAAATTTTCATGGTCCTCAAACAGAAGACTGTTTTGAGGCATACAAAATAATTACCCTAACTAGTGTGGGTTGATATGGAGTGTCTAAGGCTAGTTAAATTACTTAGATGACCTTGAACATAAAAAACTACTTAGCAAAGCCCAAAATATCAGCATACATGATAAAGTTGGTGAAACTTGAGAAAGGGACGGCCAAACTTCAGAGAGGAACATTCTCCAAACAGTCAAATCAATGAATCAAAGCGTTCCGGGTACTTCAACTCCTCAACACAGACTATACTTCTTCTTCTTTTTGAGAAAATGGGTCATTTGACCAGTAAAATACTTTTTTCTGGTTGATATAGACGAGTAAACTTTCCGCCTGGGTGAAATGGACGGGAGATATTTAAAAGTGTAACTGACCGCAATACCCTTTATCTATCTTCTCTCTATTTTCTCTCCGCCATCTCAAAAAAACAGCAGACACACTAGTCTATTTCTCCCCCTTCTGTTTTCTCCACCACAATCACCTTGTTGCAACGCTGAAATTGGTTTCTCCACCGTCTTCATCACCTTTATCCACCATTTTCATCGTCTTTTCCCACCGTCTACATCAACAGTATCATCACCGTTAAATTTGAAGACTTCATTGTTGAAATTGGTTTCTCTGCCTTCAAACACCATTTCGAGCAGCCTAATTAGGGTTTGAAACAGATCAATTACACAAAATGTCACCTAGAACTCGTAAGTTCCCAAACCCTAACTTTATTTTGAAACTGGTTTGCGTCTTGCTGTTGTATTTGTATTGGATGAAAATGGTTTTCAAAATTGCATGCTTAAATTTTTGATTGGTTGAAGCACATGGGTGTAATTGTATACACCATGCTTTACAGAATTAATCAAATCAAAACTATAAGCACATGAAACCCACTTTTAATTACTTAAATTTGTATAATTTTGTTTCAATTGAAGGTAGGGTTTCGAACACTAGTTTCTTGTTTTGCTTACATAATGGTTTATACTTTGTTGAGTTTGTTTACATCCTGGTTTATAATCTGGTGCAATGGTGTACATATATGCATCCTTGTTTACTTTTTGTTAAATATGTACCTATACGAGTTTGTACATATTTGAATTTGTTTTCATCTAATTGTAAATCCTGATGCACCTGGTTCCATCATGTGTTTTCGCTGGATGAAACCGGTTTCATCTAAAGAAAACAATTGTTTTGGGGTTTGCAGAATAGAGACCTCTAGGTATAATTGTTTTAACAGGTTTAACTAGCAAACATGTTTAATCTGTTGTTAATTTATGTTGGTTCAGCAGGTTTAAATTACGATGAAACCAATTTCATCGAGGTTTAATATTTGATGTACATGATTTCATCCAAGTTTAGGTACTAGCTTAGTTTAGAGATTCAAGTTTATGTACATGTTAGTTTCCTTGCTGATTACTGTTGAAATAATGTATTTGTTAAAGCACTGCTCGGTCGAACTCACAAGCATTGCTATCTCAAGCTTGTTGTCAAGTTTAGTTACCAAAACTATAAGTCTTGATTTCTAGTCTACTTATAGCTAAGTCTCGGATTAAGATAGAAAGTGTATTTGAGCATTAGACTTCACGGCATTCATCGATCAAAGACGAAGAACTACTAAGAGGAGCTTGTGGAACTTCATCAACAAAAGGTATGTGGAGGCTTGAACTCATCTATCGCTCAAAAGTCTATCTACTCTATCTCCTATTTGAGACAAAAGTCGTATAGATATATAGACTTCAATTATACACATTTGATATTTCGAGTTAAGTTTAACTCACTTACATATTTCTCGAAATATGTGTTGGTAAGCTTTCGCTTTGACCAAGTTCATCTTATATTCTTGACGAAAGTCAAAAGTTGATCATGTGAAAATATCCTGGCAACATCTTACATGATTTGTGTGAGACAATCATTTGACGTAGACTCGGAATGTTTCGTATTGATCATTCGATCACTTGAAAATTTCTTTGAAGCTAATAGTTTGTGTGAGACAGTTATTGTCGTCTTCCGAGAATGTTTCAATGATTGAAATGGGAGTTTAGAACAATTGGATATAAGCACAATATGCGTACTTTCATATGTGTAATCCTAGTACGGGAACCATGGTATGCATACCAGTATGCGTACTGATTGGTTTAGCAAAGGTCCGGGAACCAATTACGCATACCGGTACGCGTACTGGCATGAGGTTCAAGTTCCGGGACTTTACTGAGTTTGGTGGTATGCGTACCAGTTCACGTACTGGCGAATCCAAACTTAGTCCGGCCACTTAGGTATGCGTACCCATTTGCATACTTGAGTGGGTTATGTTCTAAAATCGATTTTTTCATCAACTAATACATTTATATAATAAGGAATGCAATATTTTGCAAGCCGTGGTTATAATGTTCATGAATTGATTCGAGTGAATCAAAATCGATTTTTCTTCAATTGTGTTTTGTATACTTCTACGAGAATATAAACAATTGAACAACTCTAGAACTAGTTTTATTTGAGTCATTTGAACTATATGGTTAAGATGAATAAGGTTGATATGAAAGTGTTCATATGGCTAACTCCGGTTAACTATTGTTGAGCCAACAAAGGTGCACACGTTTAGGTACGGTTACTCATATTTAAATGAAGTCACTTTTCATTTATATGTAACAAGCTAAGTTTGATCTAACGGTTGAAAGATATTAGCTTGAGTCTAATCAGGTTTTCATATAACGGTGAATATTGAATGCTTTGTTACCAAGGTAACATTGATTGCAAACCCTGGTTTGAAGACTATATAAAGGAGAACTCTGGCAACTGGGAAACCTAATCTCCACACCTCCTGTGTGATACTAGTTGCGACTAGAGTCGATTATCCTTTAACCTTAGGTTTTTCACGAAACCCTGTAGGTTAACGACTTGAAGACTTCATTGGGATTGTGAAGACAGGCCCAACTATTTTCTCTGTAGTTGCGTTTTTTGATCTTGTTGTTTTCTATCGTATTGAGTACTATCTTCTCTAAGATTTTCTCGAGATTTATTCTCCGATAGGCAAGATAAAAAGTAGTCATAAACATCTTCGTCTCATCGTTTGTGATTCCACAATATCTTGTTTCGCTACCATACGATTAAGATTATTGTGAGGTGATTGATATTTCTAGGCTGTTCTTCAGGAATATAAGTCCGGTATATCAATTGGTTCCTGTTCACCTTGATTTATCAAAATACGGAACAAAACTCATAGGTATATCTGTGGGAGACATATTTATCTATTCAATAGACTTTTATGTGTGAGACAAATTGGTTTATCAAGTCTTCGACTTTGAGTCGTAGCAACTCTTAGTTGTGGGTGAGATCAGCTAAGGGAATCAAGTGCGCAGAATCCTACGTGGTTCTAGAGGCGTAAGGAACGCGACTGTACCTTAATCAGTGTGAGATTGGTTAGGGCTCAACTACATTCCAGTCCGAAGTTAACTTGGAGTAGGCTAGTGTCTGTAGCGGCTTAATACAATGTGGTGTTCAAATCTGGACTAGGTCCTGGGTTTTTTTTTTTACATTTGCGGTTTCCTCGTTAACAAAACTTCTGGTGTCTGTGTTATTTCTTTTCCACATTATATTTTCTATATAATTGAAATATCACAGGTTGTGCGTAAGTTCAATCAATTGGGAATCCAACCTTTGGTTGTTGATTAAATTGATTGACACTTGGATATTGGTTTTTGATACCGTCCAAGTTATTTCTTATATTCAATCAGGCTCGCAAATTCCGATTTGTTTGATTGCGGATTGAATTGAGAAATTGAGATATAACTCTTTGATATACTTTTCTTAAGATTGAGTCTGACTGTTTAGTTGATTCTCTTAAAAGTATATTGGAGTTAGTCCATACAGATTGCTAAGCGAAATATTGGATGTGGTTGTTGGACCCCCGCTTTTTCAATTGGTATCAGAGAAGACACACACTATAAACCTAATAAGTTTATGTTTGACTGATCCATAAAAGTCTGTCCATATGGGAAATTTCTTTGGGAAACTTGCTCTTGGCATCTGTAACGCACACCAGAATTCCTTAAAGACTGTTCAGAGCTTATTATCCATTAGACCTCTGGTCTCTAAGGATAATCTCGTTCCATCTAAGACCTTGGAAAACTTAGATGATGAGAAACAGTCTAAAGGAAAAATTAAAAGTTCTTCTTAGAAAAATCGTTCGAAAAAACGTAGTCAACGCTCAAAGATATGGAATCTCACTAGGTTAACTCTTAATCTTTTTGAGGAATACTATCGTGATGGATCAATTGACAAAGATCTATTTAGAGCTTTTGAAAGCATTTTTAATTGATTAAGGAAAACAATCTTCCTGATAAAAGTTATGTACCTGTCAAATCATGTATTCATAATGTACGAACTTTGCATTCTACCAACTCATGTGAAATTGATAAAAAGATTTCTGATGACTTCGGTATAGGATCTAATTGTCGGAAATTGTCATTCCTTGGTCATAAGAAAAAAGATTTAAAAAATTCTATTAACCCTTAGTATCATCATTTTTATGATTATACTTCTGGTACATTTCACAAATATAAACCGGAAAAGTTGCATGAGAATCTCTCTGCACATCTAGCCTATTGGTAACAAGCTTGGCTCTACCCCATTTGTATATAACTTGGGATGGGGCAAGTAACGGTTTGATTACTTTTTGTGTTTGGGTTAAAAAAAATATATATCTTTGTCTCTGAGAAAAAAAAAATCCTTGACAAGTCTTTTTTCTCTATCCAAGGTTAATTAAAGTGATGTAGTTTTCTTCTACTATCCTTTGACAAGCACTATACTGATCCTTTCAGTGGGCGAACCTTGGATGTTGAACGCTTTAACAAATCCTGCTTCTTTTTGCGGGTCACGGTTCATGAACGGGTCCAAGCCCATTTTTTGGTATATAAGAAGTATGGTACGCGTACTCTTCTCTTCCCCTTCTAGTCCGCGTACGTGAACTATTCTAGGGTTCATGTATTATCTCCATTAAAATTCTTCTTTGGAGATTCAAAAGAGACTAAGGATTTTCCTCATATTTAAGGAGCATATCAAGTAAGTGTTTCCTTCTTCTTGTATTCTTAATTTCTAGGTCTCATGGGAAATTTCAAGGTTTCAAAGAAGGTTCCAAAAAACTTGGATTCATCATCTTCTAGCATGACTATTCCTCAAAATCAAGATTCAATTAGAATTAGATTTATCAATGATTCTAGTAGTAAGATCTTTAAAAGGATTTTTTATAGTGGGTTCATTCTAGAAAAGAAATTGGATATGGTTAGTGGTCATAAAGAAGATTTGGTTTTTTTGAAAAATTTAATCTTGGAAACATCTTTAATGGTCTTGGGGAAGGTTTTGACACTCTAACAAGAATTTTCTATGCTAACATCCATGATGTTGATCTTGTTGACATGGAATTCAAGACCATGATAAATAGAGAAAGGATTCTTGTTAATAGAGAGTTGATATCAAAGATTACCAAAATCCCTTTGGGTAATTTTCGCCTCCCTAGACCAAGAGAAGAAATACCATCCTATGAAACCATTTCTAATGGTCTTTGTGGTAAAAGTGTTGATTGGATTGATGGAAAATTTCCTACTAATTATCTTAGTCTTGCATTGATGGCCTTTGGAAAACTTGGTATATCTAATCTTTGTCTCTCCACAATTGAGAATTCTCGGTGGAGTCGTGAGTTTGCGGAGTTGGTTTATTTCCTTGAATTGGGTACTCAAAGTCTCGACATTTGTGGATTTATCTTTCTTCAAATGGTTTCGATGACGTCTTCCAACAAGAAGTTAGGCTTTCCTTGTTTGATTGAGCAAATTTGTCGCACGTACTCCATTGCTCCTATTGGCAACTCTATTGGAACTCCCAAGCTTGTTCGTCCTTGTACCTTCAAACGTATGAAGGAGAATGCTTGCAAGAGACAAAGATGTGATACCCTTGACGGTTCTTGTGATTCTACCACCTTGAGTCTTCTTCTTCAAATTCACAATGGTGTGTGTAAGATCAATTCCAAGGTAAAATGTGTGTAAGAACAATTATGTATAATTTCCACCAAGTTCCCCGAAATCAAGGAAGACATGGATAAGATTCAAGATACTTTGATGGTTTTCGATGATGAAGATGAAGCCTAAATTTCTTTTGTCTAGGAAACTTCTTATGAGAATTTATTCTTGTGTTTTAAGAAGGATAACTAGGGTTTGGAATAACCATTATTGTGAGTACACATAGCTATTGCCAACGACTTTCATCTTGCAATATTTTAGATATATTTATTTAAATTCTAAAGTTTATTTGGAAGATGATTTTGCAGTATTAATTTTTATGGTTTCATATATTGCAACTTGTTATGGGATATGTGTGTTTGCGTTCGTGAACTATGATTGTCCCATATATGTCAAAAGTTAAGCCTAGTATGTCATTATGCAAATATTGATGAAGATAGGATGAACTTTTGATCATAAAGATTATGTCTATTATATGTCTTTATGCAAATATTGATGAAAAATTAAATGAATCTTTGATTATTCCGCATTATTGGTCTTTCCCTGATCCACATCTTTGTGTATGTACTGTGCGACTCCGTAAGTTTTCTTATGTAGAGCATTTCCGATTAAATTAATCATGGGTTCTCTTGTGGTTAATTTAATTGAGTATTTTGGATAAAAATTCATGTTTCATGTGATTTGTTAATGTCCAAAGAAATCCTCATTTACTTGTAAAAGTAAGGTCGCTCTTGTTGTTCTTTCGGGAATGACATTTTATGGGGGAGAGTTCTTAATTGAAATTGTGCTTAATTGCCAAATCTTTGTGGGGAGCGCGGCTGTGGAACATTGTAGGAGTTTTCTTGTATCTCTATTAACTCCTTGATGAATGCATTTAGTTCCGGCTATATGATTGCATCTAAACAAAGTTGATATGTTTTTTTTTGGTCATGAAGTATCTCCATGAGAATTTCATTAGGATCCAACTAGTTTTCGTACCTTTGTCAATTTATATTGACAAAAAAGGGGAGAATTAATGTGTAGTTCACACTACAAATACATATGGTTTACGGATCATTATATAAGGGGGAGTGGTTTTCATGTAAGATGAAGTATTGACTGAGGGGGAGTGATACATATCACCATAGTATTGTTGTCAAAGTTGTGATATAATTGGACTTTGATGCTATGTAATAATACTATGACACTGTATAACAATGATTGAGAGCTACTGTTTTCTCATTGTTATAGCTACGGATCTTCAACAACTATATACTACAGGAAAAATATACATCTACAACTGGAGTTTTACAACTCTTTGCTAAACATCGTAGAAAGTCTTATGTTTTACAATTGGTTTCAAAGGAAGAGTTGTCGTATATCATCACTACCAACCCGTAGGACCAAGGGGTTGCGCTAAGAAAACAAACGATACCTCCTTAAGCAAATGAGTTGTGACGACATTTATCTATAACAACTCTGTTCCATAAAGGTAGTGACTAAGCCTATCACAATTTTCACAAGAGTTGTTGAAGAACACCAAAATATGATGATGAAACATAGTGTTAGAGGGGATATTTGAACATGAACCTACTGCATGGATGTCTAGCTCATCAACCATCCTTACAGTTCACAAGTTTTGGTTTTTTGTAAAAAAATTTAAAAACGTAAAACAACACTTATAAGAGTTGTTGAAGTAAAAATATAGAATGTTGGAAAAAAAAATGAGGTTGGGGGGATTTGATCCTCAGCCTCCTGCATGCAAGTCTACACCATTAACCATACCGACACTATCACAAGTTCTGTCAAGTTTTTGGTTCTTTGATATACTAACTTTATGACAACCCTTTATAAGAGTTGTAAAACAAAATATAATGTTCAAAAATAATGCTCAGGCGACTGAGACGCAAACAACGCGAAGCCTTCTCTGTAAACAATCACATGCATTCTTCTCTGTAAACAACCACATACATTCTACAATGACAATGCATACCATTTCATATCTATTAGTTGATGAAATCATGGGCCGAAATTGGCACCGCATAAGCCACGTACTTTTCAAACTGCTCTCCTATTGCTTGGAAAAATCTGGCATATTCTGCAATCACAACAACTTCACCAAAGAGGGTTAAGTTCAAATATGTAACTACCCTTTCAAAACCATAACTCAAATTTCAAAACAATAAGTTCCAAAGTCAACACATATCCTCAGTAGATTACAGATCTGGGTTACAGATTGATTTGGGTAATAGACCTTTGAGAAATTGGTGGAGGTGGTAAGTCTTCAACTTTGTGTAAGATTACTTGTTGGTGAAGAAATCTCCTGAGATGATGAAGCCGAGATCCATGTAGGGAGAGATGAAGACGCTGCTCTGTTAAAGACGATGAAGTTAGGGGGGGGGGGGGAGGATAAGGAAGGAATGATGTTAAGGGAAAAAAAGAAAATGAATGGACGGTTGTAGATGAAATGGGATTCTTAGAAAGTATTAAGGAATAATTGAATGGATGGTTATGATGTTATGATGGTTATATTAAAAATAGGATTATTATAAAGAAATTAAGGAAAATAAATAAATTAAATGGACGGCTGTAGATGGAAATGGATGGTTATGATGAAATTTTTCTACAACCCCCTTCCACAACTCTTAAGAAAGATTGTCGTAGGGATACGACAAAATTTTCTCACTTCTGCAAAAGATTTCTCAATTCTGCTAAAAAAAAAACACTTTTGGAGTCTAGTTATGCAAAATTTTACCCTACGTTTTATTTTTCCTCTATTTGTTGGATTACTCAAATCAGAACAAAGATTACGTATTATTCCTAAAATACCCCTAAGCATCTCTGATATGCTAACTCTTTCCCAGCTGTCACTTCTTCCCGTACGATTGGACACCAATTTGGAACCTTTCGGAAGCAGTTCATTGTATGTTGTACGTTAGCACGTGCATCCGTTTTCTTGGTCTAATCCAACTCTGCACATGTAACACGTGGCATTACATGTTTGAAATTTCAAAATGGTTTGGGGGAATATTCCAAAGGAATCTTTCCTGTATATGGTTGGATTCATCGTTCTTACGAATTTTCGGACTTATAGTAGTCCACTTACCACCAGGTTTCGATCTCGGAGCCAGGTTCATGCCTCGAAGTTGACGAAAAGGGGTTTGTTTAAGGTTTGGGGGAATTACCTGAGAAGGTCCGAAATTCTTGTTTGCGTACTTAGTATGCGAACACAGTGGTTAAGTTCTAGAATCGGTATTGTATGATTCTCATACTCATGAACTAAAACATTTATGATCTAAGGACTGCAAAGTTTGCAAACCGTGGCTTAATGCAAAGTTTGAAACACAATTAGATTCATTTGATTATCTTTCATGATTGACTGATCATCATATTTGATATAGAAGTGTTAGATAAATATGGTTAAGTTAAAAGTGTTCATGTGGCTAACTTCAGTTAACTATTATTGGGCCAACCCAATATACACGTTTAGGTACGGTTACCAATATCTAAATGAAAGTATATTTCATTTGTGTGTAACAAGCTAAGAACATCTAACGGTGGAGATTGATATTCTTATGAAAGTATATTTCGATCTCGGAGCCAGTTTCTTTCTCGAAGTTGACGAATTTGTGTGTGTTTAAGGTTTCGAAGAATATTCCTATGGAATCTTACCCGCAAATGGTTGGATTCATCGTTTTTGCGAACTCTCAGTCTTATAGTAGTCCGCTCCTGGCCAGGTTTCGATCTCGGAGCCAGTTTCTATCTTGAAGTTGACGAATTTGTGTGTGTTTAAGGTTTCTGAGAATATTCCCATGGAATCATAGCCTTAAATGGTTGGATTCATCGTTTTTGCGAGCTCTCAGACTTCTAGTAGTCCGCTATTGGCCAGGTTTCGATCTCGGAGCCAGTTTCTATCTTAAAGTTGACGAATTTGTGTGTGTTTAAGGTTTCTGAGGATATTCCCATGGAATCTTACCCGTAAATGGTTGGATTCATCTTTTTTGCGAACTCTCATATTTATAGTAGTCCGCTCATGGCCAAGTTTCGATCTCAGAGCCAGTTTCTTTCTCGAAGTTCACGAACTTGTGTGTGTTTAAGGTTTTTGGTAATATTCCCATGAAATCTTACCCGCAAGGTGTAACCGGTCACAAGATACCTTTGGGAAGCAAGGTGTAACCGGTCACAAGCTCATTCGGGAAGCAAGGTTTAACCGGTTACAAGCTATTTCGGTTAAGCTGAACAAATCTTAACTTTTGTTGAGAGTTGTGGTATAACCGATCATAGCATATGTTATGAATGGTTGGATTCATCGTTTTTGCGAACTCTCAGACTTATAGTAGTCCGCTCCTGGCCAGGTTTCGATCTCGGAGCCAGTTTCTTTCTCGAATTTGACGAATTTGTGTGTATTTAAGGTTTCAGAGAATATTCCCATGGAATCTTACCCATATATGGTTGGATTCATTGTTTTTGCAAACTTTTAGACTTATAGTAGTCCACTCCTGGCCAAGTTTCGATCTCGGAGACAGTTTCTTTCTCGAAGTTTACGAATTTGTCTGTGTTTAAGGAATGCAAATTAACTTTGCATACCGTGGCATTATGTTCATGAATTATAAATATTGATTGTGTGTTCTGAGTTCAAGTGATTAATCGATCAATACGAAACATCCCAAGTTAACATCAAATCACTTCAAGTGATTAATCTTACCTATGAATGGTTGGATTTATCGCTCTTACGAAGTTTCCGACTTATAGTGGTCCAATTCCGGCCAGGTTTCGAGCTCGGAGCTTCTTTGTTCATAGTTTGTATGTCGTTATACCACATTTGAAGTTCGAATCGACACTAAGGTTCATATTTATCGATTTCAATGATGTGTCATGCTAAGTTTGAAGTCTGAACCCTCTCAGAGCTTCTCGGTTCATAGAAAAGCATAAAGAAACACACCAATTATCGAATTCATTTCTTATTTTTCACCTTCATACTTATATATTTTTTGGATTTTTTTTTATATCAGAATGTCGATAACAATTTCCTAAATTTATTAATATTTTTTCTGGATTTTTTTTCGTGTCGAAGGTTGATGATAAAACCGAATACATGAGTTCGTATTAGCACAAAGAGAAACACACATGCTTCTCAATCCGTATGAGCATCCAAGATACAATCTCAACCGTCAAGATCTTTTTTTAATCCGTATGAGTGGATCAAACGAAACATGGTCCGTCCATTCTTTTGGTTGTATCACCAAACCCTCCCTCAACACTCAGAACTCTAATTCCTATCTATTTTTCTCTTTCTTCCTCTCCGTCTCTCTTTTCTTTCTCAGCCTGCGCCTCCGACTCTCCCTCTCTTCTTTTTTCTTCTCCAGATCTAATGCGTGTTGTTGATATTTACTTCTTCCATATGGATCTGCAGAGTTCTAATGAGTATTCATAAAGAGAGACGGAGAGATTAAGAAATAAGGGTTTCAGTAGATAGATGAAAAATCAGGGTTTCAAAAATCAGAATTTCTTCGTCTCTGACAAATCAGGTGAAGGTTATGCTACATCAAATCGGAATTAAAGGGCTAGGTTCTGTAGGAGGTGTTCTTGCAGGTTGAGATCTTCAATTTTTGGAATCTGTTGAAAAATTTGTTGGAGATGAACAGAAGAGAATAAATTAGTTCAGATTCAGGGTTTTCTATTGAATCCGAGAATAAATTGAGCTTAGCAGAGGCATGGTGATTATCATGGGTTTCAGATGAGAGTGGTGATGACGAGTTTCAGACCGAGGAGCAGCAAGAAGAGGAATGAACAGATAATCAATTAGTGAATGACGAGTTTCTACCTGGTTTTTCTTTTACAAACAAAAACGGACCAGTACTTTTTACGGTCATCTTTCATTCGAACCCAAGGTAAATTTACACTCCCTCTCGTTCATTGAGATGTATTCGTTTTTTTTTGGACTTTGCCCTAATTTTGATCAAAATGAATCAAGACATTAGGTGTTTAGTATTTTTTTCTTTTCTTTTGAGTTCTTCTTTTTTTAGTTGATTTTAAATTAGAGAATCTAATTTATCGTAATTTGAATTCATTCATGCAGGATGCAAGAAAAATCAACAAGCAATAAAGAATGTTCTATTGATTCGTTTATATAGAAAGTGGAGGTTGCAGGTAAGGCAGTGTTGCAGTATTGGTTTAATGGGGAGTTATGGACTGAATGATATTTGAGAAGCCAGGAAAGAATACAACAAGCTGCAGTTGCATTTTTGTTGCTGTTGTTGCTTTAGGTGGTGGTTGCAATGGATTTGAGTTGATGGTGATGCTGTGTGTGCTGCAGAGAAGGGAATGAATCAATTCCGGTTATGAATGAATTTGAGAAAGAATTAGATGAATGTTAGGAGCTATAATATGCAGTTTGTGAATGGTTTTGCAGAGAAGCTATAATTGGAAGCTCCAGGCAATGGATTGAGGGTTTGAGTTGTAAGAATGCCATTGTAGGGAAATGGTTGCTGCTGCAGCTGAACTGAAGGCGCTGTGTAATCCAAGTTGCAGGTAGTTTGTGTGGTTCTCTGTGAGTTGTTGCCATGGCCTAGGTGGTTGTGAAGCTACAGAAGATGACATTGCAGTAGTTCAGGTTATGTTGCTGGTGCGCAAATGGCTTGTGCTGAGTTGCTCGAGTTTGAGTTCAAGATGCAGGGATTTGGAGAATGAAGCTATTAAAGCTGATTACAAGGTAACTGTGGTGATTACAAGCTGATGTTTGCAGTTGTTGCAAGGAAGCTACAGATGGTAGTGATGCTGTCTGAGGTGGTGGTGCAGTTAAATGGAAGAATGGTGCTGAGATGCAGGGAATGGTACATGGTGCTAGAGCTACAGTTGGGAAATGGAAGTGCTAAATGGTGACACTGAATGTAATGGCCTGAGCTGCTGAAATTGAAGCTGAAATGTACGCTTAGGTAAATCAATGTGGAGGATGCAAAAGGCTAAGTCAGGCTCAGTTGAGAAAGGACAAGAAACTGGTTTGATTCTGAATTGAAAGAAGAAGCTAAGTGCTCTGCCATGGGTATGGGTTGCAGGAATTGGAAAAGATTATTGGTACAGGTCATGGCAAGATGGGTTGGTCTGTGGCATTTTTTCCAAGACTTAGTTTCAGCTAGTTGTGGTCCTGATGCTGCTAGTTGGACTGGAGATGCTTGTCATAATGTTTGTCGTGCTCTTCAGGTCTGTTATGCTTTCCTTATATTCATATATCTAGTTTTTCTTCTTTGTAGTGATGTTTATGTTTATTTTTTCTGGGTCATTGATTTAAAGTCTAATCCAATGACAGATTCTGGATTTATTAGTTACTAGCTGAGGTTCAACTAGGTTCTACAAAGATCAGAACTATAATTGTATTGGTCTGTCCTCCTTGATGATTTTTGTCGCTTAACTGGCATCAATATTCAGCAGTTGAAAACTGTGGGATGTGTAGGGGTAAACTGAATCCGAGGGAAAAGACTCATTGAAGCGTAGAGAATTAGGTCCGTTTAGTGTTTTCTGTTTTAGTAGTTCCATCTATTACTTGATTTATTATCTGGTTTTTCTTCTTTACCGTACTTTAGTACACCTGCTACGTATATGGAAAACTATCTTATAATCTGATCTGTATCCTGATCTTCCTTCTTGATCTTTTGCAGTATGTAAACTTGAAGACCATTGCACCGCCTCGAGTTCATCCACAGGTATTTGTTAAATTAATTTCTTTTCAGTTCTCAATGATTAAGCGGTATTCATTTTCTGATAAATTTTCCTTTGCATGAACAACAGTATAGGACGGGATGTGTTATTGGCTGTTTGAGGAAAATGCAGAAATGGTGTTTGCCTGTTGTACTTGAAGAGTACCAGAGATTTCCAGGTGCTAAAGCTAGGCTAACTGATATGAAGTTCATTGAGAACTATGGCACTTCACGTCTAAGCCAGTGCCTCTACCGTATCATCTACCTCTATGTTTCCCATAATCGTCGTTCGGTTTACCAAGAAGAGAGTGTGCAGCAAAAACGGATCACTTCCATTTAGCAATGTAACCCAGACTACCATACTGGAACGGGTATGCTACTGCCACATTTGTAGCGGAGGCCCATATCTGCGTTTTACGATTTATATGATATTTTTAGTCATGTTCAAAGAGTCTATCATTTTCTTTTCTTTCGTTGCGCAACACACTTTCATACAAGGTGATTTGAAGTTAGCTAGGTAATGCAATTGGAGTGGCAGGTCTTGAATGAATGTAAATGTGTTACACTGGAAGGTTAATATGAAATAATGAATGTGAAATACTTTCGGCAAATCGGTTTCAGCTATAAATTTTTTCTTCAAAATAGTTATATGCACACAACTTCTAATAAGAGTTGTGTTCCATATTTCAACTACACAAACCAAAGGTTGTGAAAGAATGTCTTTACGACATAACTAGGTGCTGTCCAACATAGTTTTACAACTCTAACAAGTGTCGTGTAAATCTTATTCATAATAGTAATAAGAGTTGTTACATATTTCTACAATACACATCCTAGGTTGTCTAAGATAGTCCTTCAACTTATACAAGTGTTGTGTTACATATTTCTACGATACGCATCCTTTGTTGTGTAAAATAGTCCAAAAACACAAGCAAGAGTTGTGTTAGGCTTTCAAAAAAAAATCGAAAGAGAATCACAACTTTGGCAAAATATTATCGAACCATGAATCACATCATCCTTTACAACTCTTAGTCAAGCATTGTAGAAAAGCTTGGACTTTCTACAATACCCCCCTTCCACAATGCATAAAATGGAGTTGTCGTAGGGGTACTAATACTCTAATCTGTAGTCGTCAATGATGATTTTTCCCGAAGTTATAGCTACTGATCTTCAACAACGATGATGCTGAGTTGAACACATTCAGAATCACGGGAGTACTTGGAAGTGATGAAGATTTCGAGTAATGTTGAAGAACCAAGGAGATCAAGCATTTGGATGAGAAGCTACAAAGTTTATTTATTTTGTAATCCATATGTATTGATAGTTTTGTCACTAAAATTGACAAATGGGGAGATTGTTAGAGCACTGCTCGATCGAACTCGCAAGCGATACTATCTCAATACATATTTGAGAATCACTGGAGTACTTGGAGGTGACGAAGATTTCGAGTAATGTTGAAGAACCAAGGATATCAAGCATTTGGATGAGAAGCTACAAAGTTTATTTATTTTGTAATCCATATGTATTGATAGTTTTGTCACTAAAATTGACAAAGGGGGAGATTGTTAGAGTACTGCTCGGTAGAACTCGCAAGCGTTGCTATCTCAAGCTTGTTGTCAAGTTTAGTTGCCAAACTATAAGTCTTGATTTCTAGTATACTTATAGCCAAGTCTCGGATTAGGATAGAAAGTGTAATTGAGCATTAGACTTCACGACATTCATCAATCAAAGACGAAGAACTACTAAGGGGAGCTTGTGGAACTTCATCAACAAAAGGCATGTGGAGACTTGAACTCATCTATCACTCAAAAGTTTATCTACTCTATCTCCTAATTGACACAAAAGTCGTATAGCTATATAGACTTCAATTATACATATTTGATATTTCGAGCTGAGTTTAACTCGCTTACATATTTCTTGAAATATGTGCTGGTAAGCTTTCGCTTTGACCAAGTTCATCTTATATTCTTGACGAAAGTCAAAAGATGATCATGTGAAAATCGCCTGGTAACATCTTACATGATTTGTATGAGACAGTTATTTGATGTAGACTCAGAATGTTTCGTATTGATCATTCGATCACTTGAAAATTGCTTTGAAGCTAATAGTTTGTGTGAGATAGCTATTGTCTTCTTCCGAAAATGTTTCAATGATTGAAATGGGAGTTTAGAACAATTGGATACAAGCACAGTATGCGTACTTGCATATGTATAATCCAAGTCCGGGAACCATGGTATGCATACCATTATGCGTACTGATTGGTTTAGCAAAGGTCCGGGAACCAAGAACGCATACCGGCATGAGGTTCAAGCTCCGGGACTTTACAGAGTTTGGTGGTATGTGTACCAGTTCGTGTACTGGTGAATCCAAACTTAGTCCGGCCACTTAGGTATGCGTACCCGTTTGCATATTTGAGTGGGTTATGTTCTAAAATCGGTTTGATCATGAACTAATATATTTATATAATAAGGAATGCAATCTTTTGCAAACCGTGGCTATAATGTTCATGAATTGATTCGAGTGAATCAAAATCGATTTTGCTTCAATTGTGTCTTGTATACTTCTACGAGAATATAAATAATTGAACAACTCTAGAACTAGTTTCATTTGAATCATTTGAACTAGTTATGGTTAAGATGAATAAGGTTGATATGAAAATGTTCATATAGCTAACTCCGGTTAACTATTGTTGGGCAAACAAAGGTGCACACGTTTAGGTACGATTACTCATATCTAAATGAAGTCACTTTTCATTTGTGTGTAACAAGCTAAGTTCGATCTAACGGTTGAAAGATATTAGCTTGAGTCTAATCAGGTTTTCATCTAACGGTGAATATTGAATGCTTTGTTACCAAGGTAACATTGATTGCAAACCATGATTTGAAGACTATATAAAGGAGAACTCTAGCAACTGGGAAACCTCATCCCCACACCTCCGGTGTGATACTGGTTGCGACTAGAGTCAATTCTCCTTTAACCTTAGGTTTTTCACGAAACCCTGTAGGTTAACGACTTGAAGACTTCATTGGGATTGTGAAGCCATACCCAACTATTTTATCTGTAGTTGCGTGTTCTGATCTTGCTGTTTTCTATCGTATTGAGTACTATCTTCTTTAAGATTTGCTCAAGATTTATCTCCGGTAGGAAAGATAGAAAAGTAGTCACAAACACATTCGTCTCATCGTTTGTGATTCCACAATATCTTATTTCGTTAGTCGATTAAGATTATTGTGAGGTGATTGATATTTCTAGGCTGTTCTTCGGGAATATAAGTCTGGTATATCAATTGGTTCCTGTTCACCTTGATTTATCAAAAGACGGAACAAAACTCATAAGTATATATGTGGGAGACAAATTTATCTATTCGATAGACTTTTCTGTGTGAGACAAATTGGTTTATCAAGTCTTCGACTTTGGGTCGTAGCAACTCTTAGTTGTGGGTGAGATCATCTAAGGGAATCAAGTGCGCAGAATCCGGCATGGTTCTAGAGGCGTGAGGAACGCGACTGTACCTTAATCAGTGTGAGATTGGTTAGGGCTCAACTACATTCCAGTCCGAAGTTAACTTGGAGTAGGCTAGTGTCTGTAGCGGCTTAATACAATGTGGTGTTCAAATCTGGACTAGGTCCTGGGTTTTTTTTTTTTACATTTGCGGTTTCCTCGTTAACAAAACTTCTGGTGTCTGTGTTATTTCTTTTCCACATTATATTTTCTATATAATTGAAATATCACAGGTTGTGCGTAAGTTCAATCAATTGGGAATCCAACCTTTGGTTGTTGATTAAATTGATTGACACTTGGATATTGGTTTTTGATACCGTCCAAGTTATTTCTTATATTCAATCAGGCTCGCAAATTCCGATTTGTTTGATTGCGGATTGAATTGAGAAATTGAGATATAACTCTTTGATATACTTTTCTTAAGATTGAGTATGACTGTCTTTTTTTTTCTCTTAAAAGTATATTGGAGTTAGTCCATACAGATTGCTAAGCGAAATATTGGGTGTGGTTGTTAGACCCCCGCTTTTTCAGTATTGATATAGTCTGTTTTGAAATTGATTTCATCAGTGCTTTATAGTAAGATGAAATTGGTTTTACTAGGATGAAACTAGTATCATCCTGTTTTGCATTGAGCTGAAATTATTTTCATCCATGCTTATACTAGGATCAAACTAGTTTCATCATGTTTTGGATTAAGCTAAAACTGTTTTCATCAAAGTTTAACAAAGATGATAATGGTTTCGTCCTTTTTTTTTGTACTATTAGTTGATGAAATACATACATGCTCAAAGTATCTATTGATGTTTATACTTAAATGAAACTGGTTTCATCTTGTTTTAGGTTAATCTAAAAAAAACTCATCCAAATTTAAACAAGGATGAAACCGGTTTCATATTGTGTTTCCATTGGATACAACTGGTTACATCTTGTATTTTTACTGGATGAAATTGATTTCATCATGTGCTGTCACTGGAAGATCCTAGTTTCATCCATGTTTTGTCATGTATTGACTTTTTTTCCATTTACATAATACAAACTAAATCAAGACTTGGTTTTCCAGCCGTTTCTCTAGAATGGATATTCTCTACCTCATGATGAAAGAATTTATCACTCCCTTAGTGATAAGATTAATGTCCTAGAAAGAATATGTCACTCCCTTAGTGATAAGATCATGCAAATTCAATTTTTATGATAAGAATGTTTTATATTACAAATCCAGTAGCAGAAGCTCTTGATTTCAATAGGTTTGTTGGCTGTTCATCCTTTAACAATAGAAAAGAAGTGTTCATATTACTTGCACATCAATGGTTATTTGAACGTATTATTATCTAGTACTTTGACTGCTTTTTAAGTGTTCCCAGTTATTGATTTTTCATGGTTAAAGGAAAATCAGCGGATAGTTGTGTACAAAGATATTGCTGATGATTTTTTTTTTTTTTTTTTGATACAAAGAACCTTTTCATTAATGGGAGTTCAAGGTTACAATGGGTTTAAAATCAAAATTAAGAAAATACAAATAGACATACCGTACAAGTTTACCAAGAAATCCGACAAGAGAAAGAGAAGGATTACCGGTGTAGAACAAATACAAGCATGAATAAGAACCGATCAAGTCGGAGGAAGAATGGTTTTTCTCGGAAGTGTATTCCAACCATTTTGTTTGTTTTTCTTCTTCATAAAGATGTGCTCCAAAAGTTGGAGTGATTTGCTCAAATTTCTTAAAACTTGTGATGGAGATTTCGTCGTCAAAAGCATCATTCATGAAGATTCCGTCGCCGGATAAATAGATGATGAAGATTCCGGTAAAGATTCCGTCGCCGGAGCTAACAATGATGAAGTTTTCGTCGTTGAAAAACATCCTAAGTGATCTTAAAACCCATGAAACACAAGAACGGCCATTAAAACCGAGATAAACCTCTCTAATAGAGGAGATAAAAACACTATAAGGGTGTACAAAACTTACCAATAAGTAAGAGAAAACCATGATAGAAACTAACTAATAACAAAGATCTAACCTAAGACAAGAAAAGGGAAAGAAAATCCCGTCCAGATCCGGCCCCAAAAGAACCAGATCTGAGCCGAAGATAGTTGCCGGTGAAGGAAACCTTTATTTCATTTTGAACTAGTGAGCGAGGAGAGAGGGTAACTAAGGATATCATATTGCTGATGATTTAAGCAATTTGATTTTTGCATGACTTATAAATTTTATTTGTATAGATTCTCAAAAGTGGGTCTTGATTTATCCCTAAGAAGTGGACTATGGGGTCAACTATTTGGTGGTGCCGAAGTTATCAGCTTTTGCTGTGGGAGCAATTGCAGCCTTCGCCAGTGGACTAGTATCTATACTGGCTCTTCCACGATCATTTATGTCACTCTGTTTTTTTTTAATTGTTGTAGGAAAATGTTCACATACTCTGTTTTACGTTATTCTGTTTTTTTTTCCTGTAATTTTTAGCGCTTCATCGTGGTAGGATATACTTTAAGGGCATACTGGGCCCTTTCTCTAAAAACAGTTATACTAAACTTAAAAATCCTGGGCAAAATACCTAAGTTTGGATATTTAAAAAGTATCTTTTATGTTCATGGATGGATATATAGTATCAAATTTTGATTGTTTGTTTCACACAATAATTATTGTTTTAGGGCTAATTGACCAATTTTGTGTTTTTTTGTTTTTAGCCACGAAGATGACCGGGGCCAAAAAACTTATTATGGGTTTCCAATTTGAATTACTCAAGGACTAGACCATTGGCAGGTGACTTGTGTCCCTCTTCTGCCCGAGTCCACTTCACTTAAGATCTCAAGTTATCCTGGGGTTGCTACGTTAGTACCAGAAGACACGAGTGGGCTCATTGTCAGCATTAGTTACAAGAGTTGATTTTCGTGCATCATGTTAGGTTGGAGTTAGCAGGTGAAGCACTTGAGTTTTTACTCACTCTACTTAATCCGTATAATACCAAAGAACATTTACGTTTACGTGTATCAAAGTGTAGTTACGATCAGCTCTAACTCAGACGCTTAAAGTGATATCATGAGTAAGTTACTAATCCAAGATATCATCCAAATCCAACCTAATTAACCACCGATTATATATTATCTTTTACAGCTACCGTAGAAGTTAGAACCTACTACAAAATATAGGTTCATAAATATTTTCTTTTGAAAACTCCATTTGAACTTCCTTCGAATTTTCATTAAAGCTTATCTACTGCTGCCCACCATTATTAATTATTTAGTTGGAACCGCGTACAAATTTGTAGGCGTAAACCTAATATCCTACACATATCATCATTTACCAACTTCGAGTACACGATTATATATCAAATTACGGCACAAACAAGGCAAATTTGTTCCAACTACTAGTCAGACACCGCACAAACAAAGCAAATTAGTTCCAACTACTAGTCAGAAACGAAGATCACTGGTATCTAGCTATTCATAACTAGTGATCACGCAAACCTCATTGGAGGACCAGCGAAGTAATGGGGTATGCTAGGGCCGCGATATCTACGTGAACAACTTTTTTCTTTTTTTTTTTATAGAAAAAGAGGTAACCCTCATGTTACAGATAGAAATTAACCATAACGTCCATAGCTTGAGGTTTGATAAACCATTACATCTTGATTCCAATTCTGTATATTTAGATAAGTTAGAATCGTCCATAAAGCATTTCATGACCAGTTATGTTTAATAGCATACTTGTTACAAAATACTGCTAACTTAGCTGCCCAAATTATGTTTGATCTCATAACTAAAGTAAATGACTGAACCAGAAAATTGATATCAAATGTTGTGTTGTCGCGGAAATTTGCACTAACTTTGTATCTTTGTTCTCTTGCCTTCGCGTACTTTCCTATAAGCAATAATAGAGTAGGTTCTGAATCACTTCTGAAACTGATGGTGTGTCCACTACATTCTGTAGCCCATTTGAAAGCTGCCTCAGCTCATTCCTTTTCTAGTTGATCTCTGGTTGTTGCTGTAGAGTGTATCCCTCTTGCTTCTATGATAAACCCTGTATAATCACATAATGTAAGCCCAATTCCAGAGTTTGCATTACAGTTCATCATAGTTAGTGCTATGTTGATCTTTATGTCCAGTTGTCCTGTTTGTTCTTCCATCTATTGTGTTGTCACTTTCAGAGTTTCATCTTTGAGGGGATTATAACAGAGATTGCATTATGTTGTAATCAGGGTTGTTCACTGTCAAGTAACTGTTTAAGTATTTTATAATGTTAATAGCTATATTGACACTGTTTTGGCTTTCCTTCTTAAAAGTTATGTTACATCTCGCTTTCCAAATATGCCATATGATAACACTACAAAGCACTTGCCAATCTACCCCATACCCACCTCTATCAGGATTTTCAAAACAGTTATTTAGCCATTCATGAAAAGAGTTTGTGCCATTAGTAATAAACTGCATGTCAGAATTAAAGTGCATCCAAAGCTGAACAGCAAAATTACATTCAAGAAATAAGTGGGTTAAAGTTTCCTGACCATTCCTACAAAGATTACAAGTAGTATTTATGTTTGGAATAACGGCTGCGACTCTCATACTATTAGGAAGTATAGAGTGAGCAGCTTTCCATATGAAGTTTTTAACTAATGGAGTAATCTTCCCATATATCAATGTTTGTTCCATTGCCAATTTCCCAGAAACAATTATTTTTTATCTGGTTGATACCAGTTAGTAAACCTTTCCAAATCCAGCTATCATTTCTACCAGGTATAGAGTTTATGTGGAGAATATCATTATTAGGAAAATACTTAGCTTTAAGAATAGTGGCACATAAAGACTCAGGGTTTTCTTTGAGTCTCCACCCCATTTTAGCAATCATTGCTAAATTGAAGTTTTGGACATTTTTAATTCCTAATCCTCCGTCCTCGAGAGATTTAGCTATACAATCCCAATTTTTAAGACAAACTCCTTTCTTACCGTTTTTATTAAGCCCTTTTTCATTTTTTCCCCACCAATAATTTCTTTGGAGATTTGTTATGTCATTGCAGATCTTAACGGGTATCTTAAAACAATTCATTTGATAGACATATAAGGAAGTAGTTACATTTTTTATCATCTCTGTTTTCCCAGCATTATTCAAATTGGTACCATTACTACTAAGTAACCTTTTTTTTCATTTTCTCCACTAAAGGTTCAAAGCAAGTAATCTTTGACCTATTAGTAAAGAGAGGGGCCCTAAGTACTTATCGTTTAGGGGAATAACTTTAACTCCTAGGATTTGTATTACTGTTTGTCTAATATTTGTTTCTGTTTTTAGGTTAAAGAAAACCCCTGATTTATTGAGGTTTATTAGTTGACCCGACGCTAAACCAAAATCTTTAAACAGTTTCACCAAATTATGACAAGTTCTTTCATTTATCTTACAAAATAATAAATAAATAAACAATCGTCGGCGAAAAGTAAGTGACTAACTGAAGGAGCTTGGTGAACAATCTTAATACCTTTTAACAAACCTTTGCTCTCGGCATGCGTGATTGTTCTGGAGAGAGCCTCCATACAGAACAAAAACAAATAGGGGGAGATTGGATCTCCCTGTCTTAAGCCCCTTGTAGGTTTAAAAAATTCAGTGGGAGATCCATTAATAAGAACAGATAAAGTAGTTGTTGAGATGCACTGGTGCACAAGGTTACACCATTTCGCATTAAACCCAAATTTAGTCATAATTTGAATCAAGAAGGTCCATTCGACTCTGTAAAATGCCTTCGACATGTCGATTTTTAACCCCATAAAACCTTTTTTTGACTTAGAGTTTTTCATCTTATGAATGATTTTATGCGCTATTGTAATGTTTTCAGAAATCTGCCTTCCTGGAATGAAGGCAGATTGATATGGCGAAATCATTTTAGGAAGAAGACTTCTCATTCTTCCTGCCATGAGTTTTGAGATTACTTTATAAGTTGTATTAGCCAAAGCTATTGGCCTGAACTCCGCTGGAGTGATAGGGTTAAGAGTTTTTGGGATTAAAGAAATGAATGAGGCATTCATCTCCTTAGAAATGTTTCCAGAAATGAAAAAGGTTTGGATCATTTTGACTAAGTCAGTTCCAATGATTTCCCAATTTTGCTGGAAAAAATTCGGCGGGAAACCGTCAGGACCTGGGCTTTTGTCAGGTTCCATGGAAAACGACACTTGTTTTATTTCAGTCTCCAAAGGGGTTTGACACAACATATCATTATCACTCTGGGTAATACAAGAAGGGATTAAATTTATCATATTATCATCAATTTCAGGGTTAACAGTAGTAGATATTGTTTGAAAATGACTAGTTATACACTTAGAGATTTCATTTATGTTATCTAACCACTCATTGTTTTCATTATTTAGAATTTCGATTCTGTTTCTTCTAAATCTCTGTTTAGCCTTGTTATGAAAGTACTTTGTATTTCTATCCCCTAAAGCTATGTTTTGATCCTACTTTTGTCTTTCCAAAATTTTTCTTTTATAGCGTACCATTTAGCTAACTCTTTTCTGAGATTAATCAAGTCAGTGGCTTTCTTTAAATAACTAGCCCTTCTATTAGTCATATCAAGATTCTTCTTAATATTCTCAATATTACTATGTATATTGCCAAAACTTTTTTTGTTCCAAAGCTTTAAAATATGCTTAACTGAAGCTAAATTTTTATTCACCTTATGTGCTGGTGACCCCCCCTGCACATGAGAATTCCAAGTTTCCTGAATTGGTGGTTTACATTCATCATGTTTTATCTATTCTCCAAAATATCTTAAGGGAGTAGCCACATCATTCCAATGATTATATGTGTTAAGTCTAATTGGAACATGATCAGAAGCTAGGAGTCCTAAATGTTTTATGCTTGAGTTTGGGAATTTTTTATTCTACTTGGGATTGACCAAGGCCCTGTCAAGTCTCTGTTCTATATTTTCAGTTCCAAATCTGTGATTATTCCAAGTGAATGTGTAGCCAGTGAATCCAAGATCCATTAGCTCACATTTATCGATCAAGTTATTGAAAATCCTAGCTTCATCTCTTTTGAAAGAAAATTCACTTTTTTTTTCTTCTTCGTGAAGCACTACGTTCATATCTCCAATCACTATCCAAGGGGTGTTCATGGTAGCTGCCATATCTTCTATAATTTTCCAAGAGTTCAATTTTTGTTTTCTATATGGACTCCCATAGAAGCAAGTGAGAGTTCAACTATTATCATCTTGATGGTTCGTAATCATAGCATTTATGTGGTTTTGTGCACTGTCTAGAATTTGGATATTAACATTACTTTTCCATGTAAGACACAAACCTCCAGCAATTCCTCTAGGAGGAACTAGATGATAATTATAGACATTCATACGTTTTAAAATGTTAAGCATTTCTTTGTTTTGTTGCTTAGTTTCAGACAAGAACAGGATGTCGGGATTCTCTTTATTTAAAGTATCCAACAAGCTATTTTGGGTGTCAAATTTTCCTAATCCTCGGCAGTTCCATGCTATCAAACTAATAAACTGCAAAAAGTAGGAAATCACAGGATAACTAAATTCAATTAACACTATAAAATTGTAAATGTCATGTTGCAATCTTAGAGTTTCAGCATGCTTTCTATCATTTGAAATGTTAATTATTATGATGCAAAGCAATCTTAAGGTTCTAGTTGTGATAGAAGCTCTAATCTCCACTGCAGAGTTATAATCAATTAAATTTTCAGGCACAACCAAATGATGATTTAGATTTAACTCTTCCACTGTTGTTTCATTCTCCTCCATCTCTAGGTAAGAAGCCACGTCATGTTCAAGCTCACACAAAAAATATGATTCATACATCACAAATAACGTATCCATGTAGTTCATGCCTTTTTCTTGGTTTCTTCCTGGTCATGGACAAATTTATCATGTTTGCTAGAATTTTCAGGTTTAGGCTTACCTCCTCCGTTGTTGTTTCCATCGCCACTATGTGAAGTATCCTTGTTCCCTCTCTTTCTACAAGATTTTCACTCTTGGTCTGTTTCGCAATTGTTGGTTTTCTTGTACAAATCTGTCTAGCTTCCTCATACTCACCCGGTAACAAGTTGTGATCTCTTTCTACAAGATTTTCATTCTTGGTCTGTTTTGCAATTGTTGGTTTTCTTGTACAAATCTGTCTAGCTTCCTCATACTCACCCGGTAACAAGTTGTGATCTCTTACATTTTCAGAGAAGCAGTTTATTTTGGATGAAAGCCACATAAACATATGCTTTACATTTTTCTTCAAAGAAACATTAGGTAGCCTCCTAATTCTCCAACGGTGGTGAGAGTTGCAAAAATTACTGAAAAAGTTCATGAATCCCCAAAGTAGATAACCCCTGAAAGGGACACCAAAATTAAGAATTAAGAATTAAAAATTAGGAGAGACAATAATAATAATTTTAGAAAAGAGAGAACTATATTAGAAATCCCTGAATCAAAATTAGGGAACAGGATATATAACAGAACAAATTAGTTAGCAGACCTAAATCAAAAAACTAAAAAAATAGTTTGGTCAACAATCAATTTTTAAAGGGGTTCTAAAATTCAACGAATCAATGGATCCCTGGTATGGATCTGTGCAAGTTTTAATTGATATGAAAATCCACACACTTAAATAATTTGGTTTCTAAGAAATGGGTAATTCAAGAACTAGGTCAGATAAAAATTCTGTGAAAATCTATTAATCGGCAATTGAAAGACTAGAGCATGAACAGATTAACAGATAGAAGAAGATCTAAGGGGAGAAGACAGAAAAAAGGATAGAAAAGAGGTCAATCTAGCTGCCGCCGTCGCCTATAAAAACCGTAAACAATCCGGTGTTGATATTATCGCTAGTATATTAACAATCTTGAAATATCACGGTCTTCAGAATCTTGGTAGCCGGTAGTTAAAAGTGTCTTCAGTGTCTTAGTAGCCGATAACTTCACGATCTCTGAACGGTGTCTTAGAAGCTTTCGAAATTGGTATCAAGGAGTCTAAGAAACCAAAGGAAAGGTAGATGTTTTCGTAACTAATTAATAAGGGTCTGAGAAACATTTGGGTTATTAAAACTTGAGGATCTATTTCATTAAAATTGGTTTATGGTAGCCATCACCGTCGGAGGCGGTGGTTACTGGCTATATTTTGGTGGCGGCCGGTTTATGACGGTGGTTACTGGCTATATTTTGGTGGCGGCCGGTTTATGTTGGTTGTTTTAGTGGTGGCGAAAAAATCGCACTTTAGAGAGGAGAGAGAGAGCACTCGTTATGTACGTGAACAACTTTGAACATCCTTTTTATATGTCGAAGTTCTGGTTAAGTTTCAGTAAAAATATACCCTCACTCGTTATGTTTATAAAGAAAATAAATATAAGCGTATCTAAATTGGAAATATAAAATCACATTTATTTTTCACACTATCTCACATTTTGGGCGTCTTTTTTACTAATAAATCTAAAACAATAAAGGATTTGATGCTAATGTTATGACGATATGTTCTTCTTATATAGCTCGACGTCCCTACAAAAAGTGAGCATATTCCGAAACATATAACACCACCATCTACTACGCCAAATGCTATAGTCAGGAATATTAGAAAAAATCTCTTGTAGTTTGGTTAATGTGTACCTTGTATGTCTGAAGATTTCGAGAGCGTATAAACAAATTTTCGTTTTGTTTACTGTGCTTTGTAGATCTGATATTGATATTTCGTTTTGATCTGAATTAAAATACAACCTTAATGGGAAGGTTATTCTGAAGAGAGTGGGATCGATGAGAACATATATATTGGGTACGGTTAGGTGATAGGCGTGTGTAGGATGGATATGCTCGTATAGTTTTCCTTGTGATGTTAGGTAGTGTTTATACCTAAAATTTGGTTCTAGGATAAACAATGTACTATCGAAGTACTTTATTTAGATTCGGGGATCAAAATCATACAAGACGAGCCTAAACCAAGACAATGGTCGTTCATGTCCTGCTTTGGTTACAATGAGGAAATATGGGTTGATCTTAGGGAAGGGAAGCAGAAAAAGTTGAGGAATCATAGTATTGATGAATTGCGTGTAAGGTTGTTGAACTATAAAGAGACAAAGCTTCAGAAACGGTAAGCCTGTTCTGTTCTGTTGAATAGACAAAGGAGTCTATTTATAGTTTTAAGGAGCACATACTGTTTCCTCATAAGTAATGGAGGTCATGAAAAGGTGGAGAGATGGAGATAGTGGTGGTAATGGTAAAGCTACGCCTATTATGTTAGGAAAGTTTCCGGAAACTTGAAAGCCATTAATTACCCCATCATCTCTTCAATTGCTCTTAACCGTCACCATTACTCGTTACTTTCTCATCATGGGATATTGCCACACCGCATGTTGCTGTAAACCAATAGACCAATACCCCATGAAAAATCCCCCCGTGTAACATATTTAGATTTCTCATAGGAATTAGTGGAGTCATGGACCACCTCTTATCTTGACTAAGCTATAGCCATAATGTGCTTTGGCTTAAGTGTTCATCTCTCAATAAGCCGGCCACATCTTGTCGTAGTGTCATGGATTAAAAAGATAACTCAGATTCAAAGTTCGTGTGAGTAATAATAAGTTTTCCATTGGATGGCGTCATCAACAGAATCATGGCAACTTAGCATATCCATGGCATACTTGTGGCATGTTTGTGACATGTTGGTCGTACTAGCCATAATAGCGCGTGTAGGTGCTACAAGCATGTATAAAGTGTTGGCAAGATGCCACGGTCGTCATGGGAATATAGTAGCCATGGCCTAGGAATGACATCGGCGTAGTGGCATTGGTGTTGCCGAGGACGGAAAAACATTGGCTTCCAGGGATGCGGAAGCATTGGCCCCAGGACGCGGCCAAGTTGGCGTTGGGACATTGGCCAAGTTAGTGCCAGGAATGAACAAGCATTGGCACTGGGGACGCTATCCAAGTTGGCCCCAAGGATGCTGGCCAAGTTGGCTTGGAAACTTGGCCTCGCAACTAGGCCAAGGCCATGCATATTTGGCACTGACACTTTGTTAGTACCCTATAGTGCACATAAAACATGTTCGAGGAATTCAACCATGGAAGTTTTGTGACTCGAGACGATGCTCAATATTACTCTATATATTATGTATAGTCGGAGAACGTCTGGAGAGGAATTGCAACCAGCACCAGTGATATTCTGAAGACAATATTGCTCTATACTAGTGGCCAATCCATCTAGGATCTCTCCAATCAGTGTAGATTTAATACAGAAGAGAGTACGATATAAGTACTGAAATATTTCATAAATATATATAGGACATCGAGAGTTCAGCTGGGTGAAGCCCTAGCGCATATACACTTATATATATGTCTTTGATACAGATTCAGAGGCGAATTTACAAGTTTTTCCCTTGTCAAAAACCCACCATCACCAGGTAGTTATGGGTATTTACTAGGATGCTTCAATATATATGTAATGAATATGGGAATATGGGATTATAAATGACAATGTTCTCTTGTCTATAATGGCATTATATAATCTCTAATGATTCTTCCTTCTACTAATCTTATGTTCTTCCCTCTCTTTACTGTTTATTCTTATAACTTTTCATTTGGTTCTTGATGATAAGTTTGAGGGTTATCACTACATCCCAGAAGTCAGCAGAAACCGAAGTGTCCATACCGATAGATTGAGCCATAATATTTACATATCTAATTACTACTCCACATATTACGAGTTCCAGACTACCCAAAGATCCACGTTGAATTTATATCACCATAATAAGGAAGAAACTAGCCAATGTTACTGTACCGTGGTAACTTCATTGAGTGATGATACCACTGACATGAATTCGAAGCTTGTCGGCACTAACTTCTTAACTAATCAAAAAAAAAAAAAAAAAAAAGGAACGAAACGAAACTAGTTCACCTTTGTTATTTTGGACGGTTTACCCGGTTTACGTTCGATATTAAAGAAATGAAAGATATAAAGTCTAGTGAAATCATTATACATGTGTCTCTTCCTATTCTACGGATTCTGAAATAAGAAAACTTCAGTTTACCTGCTAACTGTTGAAAAGAAGTTGTAACATCATAGGAACGTAATTGATTATATGTACACCATACTATCCAATTACAATATATGACAACGACCCAGTGCAGATTCTTTATCTGTGAACTCTTGTTATACTTCCTTGATATTTGAAACATCATGTTATGACTCAACTGAAGACTACTACAGGTTATATAAATAGGACTTCAAGAAAAATCAAAATAATATATACGATTCTCGGTAAAAAAAACTTTCAAATCTTAATTAGATACCACAAAAGAATGATATGGCCCACGAAAAATAACGTATTTCATCTTCAAAATTCCAAATGCTCGTTCAATATCCTTTCTCAGATTCCTTTATTGCATGTTAAAATACTTCATAGCATGACACTCAAGACCCTTGCCGGTTTGAATGTACACTTGAACTAAAGTTGACTATTGTGGATAGATGTCATCTGCACGATAATACCAATAAGTATAGTTATAGTCGTTCATTGTGATATTTACTTGGGAGAAAAAAATCCATCGATTTATAAAAATTTATTTTAGAAAGAGGGAAAATTTTGTAATTTTTTTTTTTTTTTTGCAAAAGAGAGTGGTTAGAATTTAAAATACATAGATTGGAATATATTTGTTCGCGGCAGACACTGTAACGAGTGGCGGCACAATCTATGCCACAAATGAGTTACTTATCCTTAAAGGATTCTCATCATAATTTGATTTATAAAAAATTATTATAATTGGAAATTTTTAAGTTTTAAAGTATATTTAGAATTAGTTGCACGGACATCGTACATATATACATGCATATTTTCAAACGACAATAGAGATAATCCCGAGATGACAAACACATTGAAAATTATCCCAAGAGATAATCATGTGTGACACAAATAAAATGGACCAAAGAAAACCACTTGCTAATCTATATAGGCATGATCCATTTTCCTGTGTCACACTGAATTACCGGTGTATTTATTATTGTTATTAAGGGTTTCACGAAAAAAAAAAAAAAAAAGTTTTGTACAGAGATTCCAATGTTCTCCGCAACAACAACGATAATAAACACGCCGAGAATCACCCAAAGAGATGATCTCGTGTGACATGAAATATGAGCCCAAAAATCAGCCACTTGCTAATCTACATGGTCGGGCCCAGTTTTTTGTGTCACGTGGGATTATCGATGAAACCTGTTTTGAGGCATACCAATTCTTTTTGAGGCATACTCAATGCTTATCCTAACTAGTGTAGGTTGATAAGGGGTGTCTAAAGCTAGTTAAATTATTTAGATAACCTTGATTAATTAATTAATTTACTTATTTATTTATTTTTAATTTTATTAAATTTTACGCGCGTAACATTTAATGGATGCAATGAGTGGTGCAGCTGCAGCAGTCGCGGATGATTTGTTGTCTTCAATTACTGGGGTTGTCAACCTTTGGCTAGCAGGAAAATGCCCCAATGGATTAGGTGAGTTTATTGCCGGTGCACCCCTAACTCCCTTGTTGAAGCCGGGTGGTGGTATCAGGCCCATTGCGATTGGTACTATTTGGCGTCGACTGGTTTCTAAAGTAGCTGCTTCCTCCGTTAGCAAGGACATGACATCCTATCTAGGTGATCATCAATTTGGTGTTGGTGTGCCGGTTGGGGGAGAGAGTATCTAACACGCTGTAAATAGCTTGCTGGAGATGAAAGGCCATTCAGACAAGATGTCAATGTTGCTTATTGACTTCTCAAACGCCTTTAATATGGTATGTCGATCACACCTCATTAAGGAAGTTCGTCTGCATTGTCCAGGTATTTCGCCTTGGGTTGAGTTTTGTTATAGTAGGCCGGCCAGATTGTATTATAATTTTGTCGTCGGCTCTTGGTGTTCAACAAGGTGACCCTCTTGGTCCTCTGCTGTTTGCCTTGACTCTCCATCCCCTTGTGAAAACCATTGCAGCTCGTTGTAACCTTGATTTGCACGCATGGTACCTTGATGATGACACAATTATTGGTGACACAATGGAGGTAGCCAAAGCTTTGAGCATCATAGAAACTGAAGGGCCAGGTAGGGGTTTACATCTCAATATAAAGAAAATAGGGGTCTTTTGGCCCTCAATCGAGTAAACGTGCCAAATACTTGGACAAATGTGTCTCACATGGTTATGGTTTGGGTGTTCTAGCTTTCTCTACTTTGGGTGAGCTTAGCGAGGATACTTTATGTTTTTTTTAGGAGGTTGAAGAATTGTTTAGTTAGTAATGATGCTAGTAGTGGTGTAGGCAGGTTTCCTTTTTTACAGATTAGGAGTTGCTATTCAAAAAGGTGGTGGTGCTCGGCTTGTTACTAGGCTACCCACCAAAATTTTGTATGAACCTCTAATGGATTAATAAAATCCCTTTTAATTTAGAAAAAAAAAGGAAGTTTGCCCCTTCTTAACTGTAAAAAAATTAAAAAAAATTGATTTTTTTTTTTAAATATTTTATATTTTGATTTTTTTTTCTTTTGATAAGATTTTTTGTTGTATTATTATTTAATTTTAATTTTAATTTTTTTTCTTAATTTTTTTTCTTCTGTTTTCTCTTCTTTACTCCAACTGACGCTAACCAGGCTACAATTTTCATCGTCTTCAACTAATTACAGAGTGAAGTTCGGCTTACAATTGAAACGAAATATCAGCCGAACTACTCATTGATCTTCTTTCTGAAAGTGTTGATGAACAATTCGGCTGATAATTAAACACAAAAATGTTAGCCGAACTTCACTTTATGAAGAACAATGGTAAGTTCAGCTGTCATATTTTTTGTTCGAGTCAGCCGAACTTAGGTTCGACAATTAAAGAGTGAAGTTCGGCTGATAACTTATCAGCCGAACCTAAATCTAAGTATTAAAAAAAATTAGTTCGGCTGATAACTTATCAGCCGAACCTAAATCTAGGTTTTATAAATACAGAAAACATTTAAAAAACTGAAAAAAAATAAAAGAAAATTTAAAAAATAAAAGTTTAATTTAATTAATTAAAAAATATAAATGATAAGCGCATTACTATCATTATCAAATATCGATGATATGGGTTTATTGGTTTTACTACCTAGTGACTCCTTATTGAGTATGCCTCAAAAAAATTTGGTATGCCTCAGAACAGGTTTCTTATCGTTGTATCTAGAATTGTCGTTAAAGGTAGGTTTCTTTCCACGTAAAGAAACCTTTAAAATACCAAGGTTTTTGCACATAATGGAGACATATATACAGTATCATTACAGGGATTCCAATGATCTCCGCAACAGGCGAACTGTCGTAATAATCGACCAGGACTTTCCATCCACCATGACATATGAGTTATGACGCCACAGGCACAGGGTCTTCTCTGTTTATTTGCAAGTGTTTGCCTGGCCCAACAATTGAACATGAAAAAATATACAATATTTTAATTTCCTACCCCTTGTTTTTCCAAACTGGAACAATAGGCAATCTGTCTCTGCAAAACGAGACATGCATGGTGGTAATCAAGTATGTAATATGTATGATGTTGTTTGTGAATTTATATATGACATCATTTTGCGGATGTAATGTATGGAACTGTTAAATTACTCAATGATGTCAATTAAGCAACATATATCAGTCTTGACACTTTTATGGAGATCTAGGTAATGAAAGTCAATTATAAGGTCAGGTCAAGTATAGCTTTAGGTAGAGAGACCTCGAGTCTCCTTGGTTATAATGGCCACAATGTGATTATCTTTTCTCAATTTGTATATATTATCCTTATGACCAGAACTAAGGAAAACATCCCGGTCTGGCTGTTTATTAGTTAAGAGTCTTAGAGACTCTGTAAGTACTGCGTGCGTCACAGAACAACAACCAAAATACAAAAACGTAAAAAAGACTGAGCTAATTGGGGTGGACCGAATGTCGAAAAATTTCTACATATTCAACGAAAATGAGTTAGTGGATGATACTCTTTTCCACATTGCTCAGACTAACATCCAAAAGTCATTATGTTTACTTGAGATGTGGAACAAGGGATACGACGCTTGGGTCGGTATGTTTTCGGTATGTTTTTGTGTGGAGAGAAGATGTAGGCAGTGTTGGTTAGATCACGCATACAAGTTTCTTATGTTCTGAAAACAAGGAAATTACTAGGTAAAGCGATCGCATGTTGTTTTACCAACCTGCATGTACTTTTTTTTTTATTATTATTTAAATTCTCATTCCAAGTTCTAACCACTTGTATCAAATTATGAGTGAACCGAATAATAAAATAACCAGTAGTACGGTGCTGATCTCGGTGGAATTTTGTTGAAAATCTATTGGAAATGAAAGATTACCAACTGCGCTTTTCCCATGTATTGCTAACATATATAGTCACTCAATCGTGTTGAGGTAGCTTGATTTGTTACCTGTTTTGGACTTTGTGTACAAAGAAATTAGCAGTTCCATGGTAGTATATGGCTAAGAAACAAAAGTCGTAGATGCACTATGCAGTGTCCCAAACTGCCTATCATGAGTTTTGGTATATAATCTTTTCTTTAGAACAACTACCGCATTTTTTTTCTTCTTTGAAATGGGATATATCTTTTTTTTCTGAAAAACTGCAGCATATTAAAAGGAGAATAAATTCTCGAAGGAAATTTCATCCTTTACATGAAAAAGGAAAATAAAAGAGAAGATATGATCCTTTAAACGAAATTGCTTGTGCGAGGGTATTGGATTCTGGCGGGCCATGTCAGCGACTCTAGGATAGAGTTATGGGGCCATGCACGACTCATGTTCATGTCTTACTCGCTTCGTTTTGTTGATGATATATACCAGGAATATTTAAATGCGAAGATAACTATTAAAGCAAACAATCAGTTTTGCTACATTTACAGATTTTAGGATACAAATTCTATGCAGAGGATGGTATAATAAGGTATTTGACATGCAACATTGAGGATTACTTTGAATTATAAATATTGTAGGTTAGTCATTGTTAAACGAAACTAACAATATCATTTATCATTCCCATCCAACCTAATAGCACTAACTCTTTATTACAAATGAACAACCGTCTTCGAACCTACAGAGAAAACTTGAAACTAATCAGGAAGCTTCAACATTACGAACTCATCCATCTCACGCAACACCGACATCCACTCCGCTTTCTCTATGTTAAACAGAATTTCTTTACACCTAAACTCGTATAAAAAACTGTGATGTACTACCTTGGAGTCTAAGCAATGCCAACCGCACAAAAGAAGGAATTATAAGCGAGTATTAAAATTAGTCTGACTATTTAAAAATAATAATTAGTGTTTAGATGGCTGAACTGACAGTCATAACCGAGATATGAAGGCTAACGAAGTAACAACGCGTTCAAAAAACGGCCAAATTAACATCAATATATTTCATGATGTTACGCGGGTCCATCTAAAATCATAAATGGGAACAAAAGAAACTCGCTTGTCACCGATCGTTCTACACCTACAAGAGGGAGAACCAGAATGAAACCGTAAATCCATTTTGGGTAATAGGTTTGATCTTACGCGAAAACCATTTATTATGGGCCCCAGCTTTAACTTCCCCAGTATTTTCACTCGGCCAACTAAAATAATTCCATCACACTTCGTGGAAGGTACCGAAGAAGCTACAGTGAAACTTCTTCATAAGCGGTTTCAACTCGGTCTATAAAATGGATCATATACGTCAGACACAATACATTCCAAGTAAAAAAAGCTTTATCAATTATATATCACACAGCAAAATCAACAGTAATTTTTTTTCCTAACTGCTTTGCTTCTTCTTCGTCGTCATACTGTTTCTATACATTGATCATTTTCTCCCTCTAGAGATTACTGTTCATAACTTTAAGAAACACCAATGCCATTTACTTATCCTTCTTCTTCTTCCTCTTCCTCTTCACCCCGTGCACATTCTGGACGTCCTATTTTAAGTAAACCTCATAAAAGATGGAGATGTGCATTCACTGTTATTTACTCTTCCAGAGTTTTTCTTTCTTTAGCTAAAAAGATTGACTCTGTTAAAGAGAACCCGTTTTTCATTGGGTTTCACGTTCACCGTCTTATACCGCTCTAGATATTATCAGCAGTGAACAGGATGGAGATAACAGCCGTCAAAATGTAAGTTTCTCTGTTGTTGGTCATAAGAATCTTATTGATATTGTCAAGGAAAAAACCCTGCAACAATTGAGTCAGTTTGGTGGTGTTCATGGAATAGTAAATAAACTACAAAGTGATGTGAATAATGGGATTTGTGGTGGAGATATAGATATAAGTTGCCGCCGTGAATCTTTTGGTACTAATACATATAAAAAACCAGCCTTGAAAGGGTTCTTCCACTATTTGATGGAACCATTCAAAGACACTATTATTCTTATTCTACTAGCATGTGCAGCTCTATCTATTGGTTTTGGTATGAAAGAGAATGGTGTCAAGGAAGGTTGGTATGATGGTGTTAGTATTTTTGTGGCCGTCTTTCTTGTTGTTGGTGTTTCGGGTGTGAGTAACTTTCGACAATCAAGACAGTTCAGTAAACTTTCAATGGTTGGTAACAATATTCAGATTGATGTTGTGAGAGACAGGAGAAGACATACCATGTCGATTTTCGACATTGTTGTTGGAGATGTCATATGTCTAAAGATTGGAGATCAGATTCCAGCCGATGGATTGTTCTTAAGCGGACACTCTCTGCAAGTTGATGAATCGAGTATGACGGGAGAGACTGAACCATTGGATATTAATGTCAGTAGGAACCCTTTCCTGCTCTCGGGATGCAAAGTGGTAGACGGATATGGCTATATGATTGCAACATCAGTCGGCATGGACACTGCATGGGGAGAGATGATGAGCTCAGTCAGTAATTATTCCAGTGAGAGAACACCATTACAAGTTCATCTTGATAAACTTACTTCATATATAGGGAAAGTTGGACTGACAGTGGCTTTCCTTGTTCTCGTGGTGCTGTCTACCCGTTATTTCACCGGTAACACATTAAACAAGTTAGGACAACGAGAGTTCAATGGAAGCAAGACGAAGTCTAACGATGTGATGAACGCAGTGATCCACATTATTTCTGATGCAGTAACGATTGTCGTTTTAGCAATTCCAGAAGGCTTGCCGTTGGCTGTGACACTCACACTTGCTTACTCAATGAAGAGAATGATGGCTGATCAAGCCATGGTTCGAAAACTAGCTTCTTGTGAAACTATGGGTTCAGTCACCACAATATGTACAGATAAAACAGGTACTCTCACTCTAAACCAAATGAAGGTGACCAAATTTTTCCTAGGCCAAGAAGCCATGAAAGATGAGAAAGCCTCATCCGCAGTGAGCTCTGATGTTCTTGAATTGGTCTATCAAGGGGTTGGACTAAACACAACGGGCAGCATTTATGCACCAACTTCGGGAATGATTCCTGAGATCTCCGGTAGTCCAACTGAGAAGGCTCTTCTTTCGTGGGCTGTATCAAATTTGGGAATGGATATGGAGGAATTGAAGCGAAGCTGTACCGTTCTTCATGTAGTAGCATTCAATTCAGAGAAGAAGAGAAGTGGGATTTCCTTGAAGAAGAAGAATTCGAATATCGTTCACGTGCACTGGAAAGGAGCAGCAGAGATGATATTAGCTATGTGTTCCAGTAATTACGGAAGTACCGGGGTCACACAAGTCATGGGTGAAGGTGAAAGAATGAAACTCGAGGAAATCATCAAAAATATGGCAGACCAAAGTCTTCGATGCATAGCCTTCGCTTATGGTCAGTTCCAAGAAGAAGACTTAGAGAAGAATGATGGTGAAGCAGCAGGTCAAAAGCTAAAGGAAGATGGGTTGACTCTATTGGGATTGGTGGGTCTGAAAGATCCATGTCGTCCTGGTGTGAGAAAAGCTGTGGAAGCCTGCAAAAATGCTGGAGTAAGTATCAAAATGATCACAGGAGATAACATTTTTACTGCAAGAGCAATAGCAACTGAATGTGGCATTCTTGATCCCTCTGATCCTAACTTGAACAATGGAGCTGTGGTAGAAGGAGTAGAGTTCAGAAATTACACTGTGGAGGAGAGGATGGAAAGGGTTGACAGAATTTCTGTGATGGCAAGATCATCTCCATTTGACAAGCTTTTGATGGTGCAGTGCTTGAAACAAAAAGGACATGTGGTTGCAGTAACTGGAGATGGCACAAACGACGCACCAGCTTTAAAAGAGGCTGATGTAGGACTCTCAATGGGAATTCAAGGCACCGAAGTTGCAAAAGAGAGCTCAGATATTGTCATTTTAGATGACAACTTTGCTACTGTTGTCACAGTTTTGAGGTGGGGGAGGTGTGTTTATACTAACATCCAAAAATTTATCCAGTTCCAGCTGACTGTGAACATTGCTGCTCTGGTAATCAACTTCACTGCAGCCGCTTCTGCTGGTGAAGTTCCTCTTACAACAGTCCAATTGCTATGGGTGAACCTCATCATGGACACTCTGGGAGCCCTAGCCTTAGCCACAGACAGACCTACCGAAGAGCTCATGAAAAAATCACCAGTGGGTCGTAACCAGCCACTAATTACGAATGTCATGTGGAGAAACCTCGTCGCCCAGGCTTTATATCAGATATTCGTCCTCTTGATCCTGCAATTCAAAGGAAATGTTATATTCGGAGTGAATGAGGATGTTAAAAACACCCTAATCTTCAATACTTTCGTTCTGTGTCAAGTATTTAATGAGTTCAATGCAAGGAAGTTGGAGAAGAAGAACGTGTTTGAAGGAGTACTGAAGAACAAGTTGTTTCTAGGGATAATCGGAATCACCATTGTTCTTCAAGTGGTTATGGTTGAATTCCTAAAGAAGTTTGCAGATACAGAGAGGTTGAACTGGGGTCAATGGGGAGCATGTATCGAAATTGCGATCATTTCTTGGCCTATTGGTTGGGTCATCAAGTGCATACCAGTTCCTGAAAAGCCGTTATTCGATCTTCTCAGGCGACGAAGCTCTTGAACTGGTTTTACTAAATCCTCAGTAGCTATTATTCCCTTTCCATTTCTATTATATAGTAAAAAAATGATGTTTGCAGTGCAGCAGTAGGATCTAGATGCATTTGATTTCTTTGTATATGAATTTTTTTCTAATCCTAAATAGAATTTTAACAGTACATGATACATTGGAAAATTAGGTGTTTCTGTGATTTATCAAACGAAAAAAATATAATGTGAAGCAACAGACCTGAATGAAATAATTAGAAACAAAATTACAGTAGCAACAAACTTTCAACACCATATTTCCAAGCCATCATTCAATATTTCTTATTCAATTAAATTTTACAATGTACTGGGGATTTCAATGCAGTGCTGAGAATGAAATTTTCCTTCAGTGTTGGATTAATGTTATTGGAGTATAAGAAAAATAAGAAGACGATGGAAATGCTTTTACCTCCTCGAGTAAAGTTTGATCGATTTTTTTACCATAAAAAGAAGAATTAAAGCCTGGAAGAAGCAGACCACTTTGATCTTTTCCATTTATAACGAGAAATCAACAATGCAAGGGTCATCAGTTAGGATTGATCCAATCAATTTGTAACCCTAAATTTGATTTCCCCAAACTAATAGTCTGCATGCTAGAGGAAATGTAGAGAGATAACTGTAAACTGTTCCATTCAAGAAAACGAAAAGAAGAGAGAGACGATTTCGAGTTCCCAAATGGCCAAAAGTAACGGCGGTCCACACCCATGTTTACAATGGTCAAACTAAAGTCATGATTTTTTATTTTATTTTTGGGGAAAATATCGTTTGGTCTATTTATGTCCAAGCCCACATCAATTTGGTCCTTTTAGAAATCACATTTTCTATTTGGTTTATAATTATTTACGAAAATTAAATGAACTAAAATACCCTTCCGTGTTAATTTCTACTTAATTTTTGTAGCAGTTCATTCTGTCTGATGAACTCCGGAGTTCATTTTTTCAATGAACACCTAATAAAACCAAACTAAATCACATATGAAAACATGTTTCATTTTATAAAATGAAACACAACACAAAACTTCATTATTATGACAAAAAAACAAAGTTCATTCTTTCAAATGAACACCTGATAAAACCTATATGGAAACAGAGTTCATTCTTCAAATGAACACCTGATAGAACCTATATGGAAACAGAGTTCATTCGACAAAATGAACACCTGTCAAAAACTAAATAATTCAAACCTAGAATTGAGTTCATTCTTTACATGAACACACACAAAAAACAGAGTTCATTCTTTACATGAACAAAAAAAAAAAAACAGAGTTCATCTTCAACACGAGTTCATTCTTTACATGAACATCTAGTAATTCAAGATCTAAAAATAGAGTTCATTCTTTACATGAACACACAAAAAAAAATCCATAAAAATCAAAGTTCATCTTCATCAAACACGAGTTTATCTTCAACACGAGTTCATCTCATCAACACGATTTCATCTTCATCAAAACACGATTTCATCTCATCAAAACGAGTTCATTCTGTTTGATGAACTTCGTCGTCTTCATCATTCTTCAACAACAACAGATTTAAGTTCATTATGTTCGATGAACTTCATCGTTTTCATCATCTTCAAACAGCAGCAGAAAAGGAATTCTTCGCCATCTTCATCATCTTCATCTTCAACACGAGCAGCAGCAGCAACATGAGTTGCTCGTGGAGACGCCACTGTTACAGCAGCAGGAAGAAATCAAAAACAAATCCAAGAATTTTTTTTTGGTAATTTTCTTTTCGTTAGAATAGGTTTAGCTATTCAAAAAGGTGTCGGAGCCCAACTTGTTGCTAGGCTTCCGACAAGTTTCTTGTTAAAAAAAAAAATTCACCTTCGAATCGCCATTGTTACAGCTGCAGGAAGAAAAAAGAAGAAAAAAAGCAGCAGCAGTGACGAAGAAAAACATAAATCTATCATCGTCTTCATCATCTTCATCGTGTTCATCATCATCTTCAACCACAGCAGCAGTGACGAAGAAAAACATAAATCTATCGTTGTCTTCATCATTTTCAACCGCAGCAGCATCAAACAGAGAAGAAAAACAAAAAATCTTCGTCGCAAATCGTCGTCTTGTTTATCATCTTTATACTTTCACCGTCTTTATTATCTCTGCAAATCGTCTTCATCATCTCTGCAAAATCAAAACCCTAGAACTCACACAAATCTTCATTATGCAGCAACAGCAGAAGAAAAAAATAGAGAGAGAAAAACTAGATTTGAAAATATGGAGGTGAGAGAAAGTAAATCTGAAAATAATTTTTCTCTCTTGATAATTGAGTATATATGTCCTAGGGTGACGTCATGGATGATGTAATGGTCCCAAAAGGGTATTTATGCCACTACAAGATGACAATTACATCATCCATGACATCACCCTGGGACCGAACTATAAAATATATTTTGAAAATGGACCAAACAGACAGTTGACTCAGTCAACTGGACTAGACCCTCTCTAATATATTATTTCTAGGACCTATTGGTATTTCCTACTTTATTTTTTTACAATGGTCAAACTAAAGCCATGATTTTTATTTTATTTTTTTTGAACTGGTAATTTTATCGAAATTGCTATTTAAATAGCCGAATGACTGCAGAACAACAGCTGAATCCGATGTGGCACACCACGTGGTGATGAATTTTTTCTTCTATGTTATCCACGTATACGGTAAAACTTCCCGAGATTCAGTCGATGATATTAACTTGCAAAATCATGGTTGTCTCGTCTTTATCCCTAACTGTTATCACTCCATCGAAAAACCTTTATGTTGCTTAACTTTTAATCTTACAAATAAATAACAACAGTAAACTAGACCAAATTCTTAAAAGTTATTTATGTGATGAGCACAAGAAGAAAAAATGTCTACCTTATGACTTATGAGATTAAAAGTTATTTATGTGATCAATTTTTAGTTTTTTGAGAATATTTATGTAATCAATTGATCGGGTGGAGAAAGAATAGGTTTAGATGCTCGTATATTAGAGAGGAAAAAGAGTTATGGAGAGAATTAAATCTAAAGATATTGAGTACGAGATATCAGATTTCGCTAAGAGAAGAGGGAAAGGAAGAATCGTGATTATCATTTTTGTGTATATTTAGTTGATTTCAAGATCTAATGGCTTAAACGAGTCGGCCCTTTCAGTCTTTTTACTCTAACTAATTTTTTGCATGAGGTGGAAAATAAAACTGTATCCCTTAAACACCTAGCCTCCACGTAGCTGTTGCTGTCAACTAGCTGTTATAAACAACAATTCATGTAGCATAATTGGAATTTTATTTATATCAAACGGGGTAAAAGTAACCCTGTTTCTATCATCCACTGCAATATTGCAAATAAATGTCGGGCAAATGGAACCCCAAATTTTTGTTGATGATGTCTCCGGGTGTTGTTGTTTATGGTCGACCGCCTCATTTGCTAACTTGTGTGTTGATTGATTGGCTTCTCTACAGGCATGCGTAATTTTGATATGTGGTATACTTTCCATTAGCATTCGTATCTCCTGTATCATTCCTTAAAGGTACCATGGTATGTTAAGATTTTGATGCTGCATCATTTCTGTGAGTGCTTGTGAATCCGCTTCGAACCAAACCATAGGCCAAAGTTGTTGTTTCGCTAGCCTTTTTGCTAAAAGGAGTCCCCACGTTTCCGCCACGATTGTTGTGGTTATTTCTAATGGTGTTGCCACTGCCATAAAAAATTGTCCCGTGTGAATCCTGTAAATACATCCTGCTCCTGCTAGTCCCGGATTTCCCCTTGCTGCTCCGTCTGAATTAATCTTGATCCAGTTTTTTTGAAGTGGTTACCAGCTGATAAGAATCGTGATGTACGTATATCTGTGTGTCTGTTTTGGTTGTGGACATTGATCCGGGCATATAGGTATAAGATGTTGTTGAGCCCATTTGTATTATTCAAACACTATTAGAACTATGGCTTTGAGTTGTTGTACTGAGTGCTTGGTTTTGTTGTAAACCTGTGAGTTTCTTTTCAACCGGAAGTGTCATATGGTGAAACCAAATAACATTTGTGTTGTTGTTGGTATCTTTGTATCGAGCACGACCTCCTTGATATTGTTTGATTTTTGGGGTGTTGAATTTGGATTTGGGATTCTTCCAGAGTTGGGTATCTTGAGAGCATTCAAAAAAAAGGATGTTGTTTTGTCTCTCTATGATTGTCGCAAACTGGACATGTGTTTGTTGTTGTGATGTTGATGTGGTGGAGTTTGTCGAAAGTTGGTAATCTTTATAGTGCAACTTTCCACAAGAAAAGCTTGATTTTCGATGGACATTATAGTTCCCATAAATTCTTGAAGTTCACATGGGTGATGGTGGTAGATGATGATGGCAGTGATTGATTATGCAGTTGTGGTTGTTAAGTGATGGTTGCATATCCAGATTTTGCTGTGTATTCTCCACATTTGGAATGCCGAAAAATATATGTATCTTGAGTTTGTTGATTGGGTAAATGGATATTGATGATATTTCATGCCGTAGTTGTATCAAATGAATCAAAAATGATTTGGTGGTTCCAAGTATTGGTGTCATGCTAAATGAGAGAAGCCACGTGTGTACCTTGTGGTAAGGTGGTTGTGATTGGTGTTGATTGTTGTGGAATCCAATTGTCATTTATGTTGGTTGTTTGACATTTCCCAATTTTTTTAAAGCACTTTCCCTGTAAAAAATAAACTAGGTTATCTTAAATCTTCCAGTGTGGACTCGCAGCCGGTTTTGGAGGTTTGATATGTTGATGCTCTAGTATTGGTTCATTATGGAGATATTTGCCATCACACATTTTCTTCCAAATGAATTGGTGATTATTGTGCATATGCCAAACTCTTTTGAGAAGCAAGGCCTGGTTGTGTTGTTTTTTCTTTATGATGCCTAGACCTCTTTTTTTTTCTTTTTTTTTTGTCCTAGATAGATTATCCCATCCAATGGGGTGCATCTTCTTTATTTGGTTGTTATGGCCCCATAAGAAGTTGCAGATAATTATATCTATTTTCCTGTGGACATGATCTGGCATTATTTGAGTTTGCATCACATGGTTTGTTGTTGGGGTGAGAGATGTGTTAATGAGCACTACCCTTCCTGCTTGATTGACACACTTTGTAATCCATCCTTGATCTTTTATTTGAATTTTATCTAGGATAACCACGTAGATGTGAGCTGAATTCCTTCCCTTCTTGAAAGGTACCCCTAGATATGTAGATGGTTCTGCCGTTGTACTCATCTGGAACATAGTTTCGAGTGCTTGGATTGTAGCTGGCCAAAGCTTTGGATGGTATTGACTTTGACTTGTTAATCTCTTGTCCCGCCGACTTTGAGTATTGTTAATGGTGAGTTTTTGACAAGGAAAAAACTTGTAAATTCGCCTCTGAACCAGTATCAGAGACATGTCTATAAGTATATATATGTGTTAGGGAGAATTTCAGTACCATTACTCTATCATACTGATTGGATAGCTCCTAGACGGAGTGACTGCTAGTATAGAGCAATATTGTCCTCAGGTTGCCACTGATGCTGGTGACGGCTACCCTTTAAATGGTCTCTGCCTGTACTAGTTAAACATGCTACTTGAGGTATCATATTTAATACAAAGTCGTATCGAGCATCGTCTCAAGTCGCAAACTCCCACGGCCAAGTTCCTTGAACATGTCATATTGGTACTTTCTTATTCAAATTATAACCCAAAAGTAATTTAATGAGACCTTGAACATGTTAGTGGCCAACCGTGGCACAACTACCATAACTCATGGGACCTTGGCCAAGTTTATCCTTAATCATCATAGCTTTTACAACTTGGCCAAGTCTGTGGCGTAGCTGCCATGGCTCGTACAACTTGGACAAGTCCGTGGCCTAGATTTCCACGCTCAAATCACCTTGGACAGTAGAGACCAACTCTCCTGGAAAACCTCCTACAACCCATAGGAGCTTGTCCAACCTCATTATTGCTTCATGTGCCTTTGGCCAGCAGCGACCAGGTCCATGGCATAGCTATCACGGCTAATGAGACCTTGGACAGCCACGGCCAAGTCCATGGCATAGCTATCATGGCTCATGGGTCCTTGGCCAGCCACAGACAAGTCTATGGCTTGGCTGTCACGACTCATGGGACCTTGGCCAGCCACGGCCAAGTCCATGGCATGGCTATTACCGGCCCATGGGACCTTGGCCAGGTCCATAACATAGACGAAATTACCCTCATAGGTCATACACACGTCATGGCCAAGTTTCTAAACCCTAAATATGTTACCAAGGGTCACGGCTAATCGTCCAATCAAAAACAAACTTAATATGCTATAAAAAAGGTTGCGACCATTCAACGACTTAGAAGATTTTGATCCCAACTTAGCTCCAGCTACCCTAGTTAATATATAGTCATGTTCAATATCCTTTGACCTAATAATTGGCCATAGCCGGCCAAGTCCATTAAAACCCTAAAAGTTAGGACCAATCCTAACTTAGGTGGTTATGACAATTAAATCATAACCAAAATTCTTAAATCAACTACCTAGGTTGAAATAAATATTATACGACCACTGGAAATTTATGGCCAAGCCCTAATTCTCGTTTGTTAGACTATGCCAAGTTGCGCCACTCTCATGCCTAGCTAGCCAACATCAAGTCACGACCAAACACATATTGTCCCGACCACCCTGGTTGGCCACTATCATGTTATGATGTAATAAATGCGCTCTAGATGACCATGGCCAAGTCGTGATCCAATTATTTCAGTCCTAATCACTGTGGGTGGCCCTGAGCATATTAGGCCACTTTTAAGGCCGCAACTTGCTAAAATGGTTTTAGCGCCACCTTAGGTCCAGAATATGCCACACGCCACCTTAGGTCCAGAAAATTCCTCAACATCTCCAATAGATCATGGCTTGGCTTGTTATACCCGTGGCCAAGGTATGTCCCCACCATTCCCGTCCCAACTGTTGTAGCTAAGGAAAAGCGTATTAAGCCACTTTAAGGACACAGCTTGTTAGGTTGGCACTAGCACCATTTTAGGTCGTAGCATACTAAACCATAGCGCCATATTAGGCCACGCCATGCCATTAAGACCTAGTCTCATTGTTGCAGCTAAGGCCAAATATATTAGGACATCTCTTGGATCTTAGCCTACTAAGCTAATTTCAACGCCATTATAAGCTAGTGCCAAACGCTAGCGCTATTCTGAGGCCACAATATCACTCACTATTTTATCCCCGCAATTAGACCATGAGTATATCGTGCTACATGCCATGCGACTATTTAGCACTCCAATATATCATGATAAGATTATGGCTAAGACATGGCATATCTATTTCATCTTAGTTGAAGTGGAAAAGAGTGGACATGTTATGCTACTTTTACTCCACTAAAATGCCATGCTATTTTCTAGCAAACTTAATGTGACATGACATTTTCTTAGCACCTTAGTTGGACGTGGCCAAGTTATTTTCACAACAACTCCACAAAAAACCGATCCAACATGTCTATAAAACATGTGCCATATCAATGGATATGATTTAGCCTAAACAAGATGTAGTCCATGACTCCATTAAGTTCCTACGAAACATCAAAATACGTCACATGGGGGGATTGTTCATGGGGTATTGGTCTGGTGGTTTACAGCAACATGCGGCATGACAACATCCCATGATGACAAGTTACAAGAAGTGGTGACGGTCATAGCAGTTAGAGAGATAATGGGATAATGATGCAAGTGGTTTTCCAGAAACTTCATAATATATCGTACCTTACCACACTATCTCCATATTCTCCATCTCTCCACAATCTCACGACCTCCACTACTTACTAGAAAAGCAGTGTGTATTTCAAACTACTATAAATAGGCCACTTAGCCTATTCAAATAATATAACAAGTTTACCGCATCCATAAACTCCATTATTCTTCATAGTTCAATACCCAAACACACAATTTAATACCACTGCATTTTCTTTAACTTTTCTGCTTCCCTCCCCTAAGATCAACCCATATTCTCTCCTCGTGACTGAAGTAGGACGGAACGACTACTTTCATGGTTTAGGCTTGTCCAGTTCGATTTTGATTTTCGACCCTAAAGAGAAAGTACTACAGCGGTGCATTTGTTTTCCTAGAAGTAATTTTTTGATACTAACAATTGGCGACCATAGTGGGAGATCAACCTCCCGTTCACGAAATCAGATTCTTCAACTATCTGAAAATCAATTCTTCAGCCACCTGAAAACATGGGAGATCTTAGATCTGGTGCAAGAATTAATCCTAGTTCCAGTAATATCAATGATGGAGATTCTGAAAACACTCTTCAGAACACCACCCCCTGCAAACAACACTATTCCTATTACCACTACTGCTTCTGAAGATATCAGGAATACTGAAGGTGTCAGAAACGAGGAAGCACTTCCGAGCATAGCAGATTTGATACGGAGGCAGGAAGATCTATCCAAAGAAAAAGCAAACATGGATACTACTCAAAAATAAATTATTTCATGTCTCAAACTCTAACGATGTAATTGACTCCAGAGCAGCGCCCCATAACGCCCGTAAATCTACTGCTAGAGCCGACACATCAAAAGATGGCTATTGAGGAGATGAAGAAATCCATTTTACTGTACCAGTTTAGACTCAGCAACCAAATTTCGTTGCCCGTGAAGACTTTGAAAAACTCCTGCGAAATCAAGGAAAATAAGGTTCGATTTCATTCCACCAACACCAACCGCTATACCCGGAGGAGATCCAGAAAACCGCTATACCGAAAGGATACGTGTCTCCCACATTTTCTCTATATGATGGAACGGGTAATGCTCGAGAACATATCTCTCAATTTATGGAATCCTTAGGAGATTACGAGTATCAAACTTTGCGACTTAAAGAGTTTTCCAAGTTGCTTACTGGAAGGGCCTACACCTGGTACAACAACCTCGCGCCTAATAGCATCTTCGATTGGTCCCAGATGGTCCTTTCACCGAAGGTACCTTTTTTTTCCGAACAAATTACTCTCTCAGAATTGGGCAGAATATTCTAGCGATACAACGAGCATCCCAGTGACTACATCAAGAGGTTTAGAGTTTAAGCCTTGGATTTTCACGACCAGAACGTGACTCAACAACAATTGGTTGAGTCATGTATTAACGGTATGATCCCTGTCTATCGTGCCTTAATCGAAAATTTTCGATTTCAAACTTTCTCGAAACTCCATGAAGCGGCCAAATGATCGGCCACCACCGCTCCAGCTTTAATATAAAGGATGAGGCATGCCAAAAAAGAGGATCATGGAGACATCCGCGAAGAAAGGTGTATGGTCAGTGAATAGTACTCGGGCCAACCCTCAATTGTTGTCGTTACTAATGAAAGATCCAAGAGAGAAGTTACACCTCAGCAAGCTGCTTGAACCAAACGTTCCATGTCTACCTCGAAAACCACTCAAGCCTTGGCACCAACGCCAAATCAGGCTAGCGAAAGGACATCTCCACAGCCATCAACCGTATCGCTTCTGAAAAGACGATAATACCCAAATACACTACAATCTTTTAAATATCAACCTATAAGTCTGATACCAAGTGTGATTGTCTATGGAAAAAGTCGAGACAATACAACAACTATGGTATACACTTTTTGTGATCATTTATGGATACAAGATCGAGAAATACAACAACAAAGTGTTCACTTGATAATAGGTACGGTATAAAACCGGAACGCTATAGGATCAATATCAAGTGACTTGGATTAACTAACGTGTGTAATTTACTTAATTAAAATAACAATTATAATGCAGAAATAAAGTAAATGACACAACAGGATTTTGTTAACGAGGAAACCGCAAATGTAGAAAAACACCGGGACCTAGTCCAATTTTGAATACTCTCAGAATTAAGCTGATATACAAAATATAATACCAACTTCGTATAGTTGATACCAAGTAGACTACCCCAGGCTACTTAGTTTCCTCAGTATCCCTGCGCCTCAAATTATAGAGTCACGCAAGTGAAACACCAATCCTTTAGATCGTATTCCAAACAGTAAATGATAAATCTGTATGGTAACCACTCTATTCAATCTTGGTAATAAGATATTATTGAGTCGTTGACAAAGGCTCTTCTGTTTAATATAATAAACTCCTTTGTCTGGTTAGATCAATTTATCTTTTGATTACCGAAATAATCAAACTATAGATTCGCAATCAATCAATATAGATCTCAAAGAGAAACTATAAGGTGATGTCGATCTCATGCAAATAATCAGTCAAGTCTATCAAAGATAAACACGATTCGAGTTGGATCCCAGCCAATCAAGTTTTGTGCACGCAATTCACAAAATACGAAAACTAAAAAGAAAAACTTCGTCGTCTTCAAATCTTCGTTTGTCTTCAATAATAACCTGCACAACACAACTTGAATCCAATTAGGCAACATATATAAAGTCTTGACTCTTTCCATGCTCAGTATATTATAACCAGATTTCATGAAGATCTAGATCTTGTTAATGAAAATCAACTATTAAGCCAAGTCAAGTGTTAGAGCACTGCTCGGTCGAACTCGCAAGCGCTGCTATCTCAAGCTTGTTTGTCAAGTTTAGTTGTAAAAACTATAAGTCTTGATTTCTAGTCTACTTATAGCTATATCTCGGATTAGGATAGAATGTGTAACTTCAGACTTCATGGCGTTCATCGATTAAAGACGAAGATCTACTAAGGGGATCTTGGAAGAACTTCATCAACAAAAGGTATATGGAGACTTGAACTCATCTATCACTCAGAAGTCTATTTTATTATATCTCCAATTGAGACTAAGTCGTATAGCTATATAGACTTTACATTATACACATTTGATACTTCGAGCTGAGTTTAACTCGCTTATATCTTTCTCGAAATACGTGTTGGAAAGCTTTTTTCTTTAACTACGTTCATCATTATTCTTGATGAAAGTCAAAAGATGATCATGTGAAAATCACCTGGTAACATCTTAATGATTTGTGTGAGACAGTCATTTGATGTAGACTCAAAAATTTTCGTATAGATCATTCGATCACTTGAAAATTGCTTATAAGCTAATAGTTTGTGTGAGACAACTATTTTCGTCTTCTAAGAATGTTTCAATGATTGAAATGGGAGTTTAAAACAATTAATCTTGTCTGGATATAGAACAGTATGCATACCCATATGCAAACTATTGTAAGAATGATTCAGGTCCGGGAACCAAGTATGCATACCCGTATGCGAACGGTTTTAACTGTTAAAGTCCGAGAACTAAGTTTGCGTACCCGTTTTCAAACTAATTCACCTGAGTTCGGTCCGGAACGACAGTATGCGTACCCGTTTGCGAACTTTCGGACACGACCAAAGTCCGGAACTTAAGTTTTCGTACCCGTTTGCAAACTTATGTGGTTAAGTTCTAAAATCGATTAAGTATGTTTTCATACTCATGAACAAATACACTTATATATTAAGGAATTCAATCTTTGCAAACCGTGGCTAAATTTTCATGAACTGATTCTTTTGAATCAATCCGATTTTGCTTCAACTGTGTCTTGTATACTTCTATTAGAATATAAACAATTGAACAACTCTATGAGTAACACAATTAGATTCATTTGAGTATCATTTGATCTAGAAGTGTTAAGATGAACATGGTTAACACAAAAGTGTTCATGTGGCTAACTTCGGTTAACTGTTATTGAGCCAACTCAATATACACGTTTAGGTACTGTTACCTATATCTAAATGAAAGTATATTTCATTTGTGTGTAACAACCTAAGACCATCTAACGGTGGAAAGATATTAGATTGAATCTTAAATCAGGTTTCATCTAATGGTGAATATTGATTGCTTTGTTGCAAAGTTATAAAACCCTGATTTGAAGACTATATAAGGGAGAACTCTAGCAACTGGGAAACCTAATCCCCACACCTCATGTGTGATACTAGTTGCGACTAGAGTCGATTTTCCTTTAACCTAGGTTTTTCCTAAAACCATTATAGGTTAACGACTTAAAGACTTCATTGGGATTCTAAAGACAGTCCTAACTATTTTCTCTGTAGTTGCGTGTTCTGATCTTACTTGTTCTATCGTATTGAGTACTATCTTCTATAAGATTTGCTCGAGATTTATCTTCGATAGGTAAGATATAAAAAGTAATCACAAAGCTCTCCATCTCATTCTTTGTGATTCCGCAATAACTTGTTCTACTACCATATAGTTAAGTTATTGTGAGGTGATTGATATATCTAGGCTGTTCTTCGGCAATATAAAACCGGATTATCAATTGGTTTCTGTTCACCTTGATTTATCAAAAGACGGAACAAAAAATTCGTAGGTATTTCTATGGGAGACATATTTATCTATCAGAATAAACTTTTCTGTGGGAGATAGATTTGTTTATCAAGTCTTCGACTTTGGGTCGTAGCAACTCTTAGTTGTGGGTGAGATTAACTAAGGGAATCAAGTGCGTAGAGTCCTGCTGGGATTCAGAGACGTAAGGAATGCTACTGTACCTTAATCAGTGTGAGATTTGTTAGGGCTCAACTACATTCCAGTCCGAAGTTAACTTGTAGTAGGCTAGAGTCTGTAACGGCTTAATACAGTGTGGTGTTCAAATCTGGACTAGGTCCCGGGGTTTTTCTGCATTTGCGGTTTCCTCATTAACAAAAATTCTGGTGTATGTGTTATTTCTTTTCCGCATTATATTTTTGTATATAATTGAAATATCACAGGTTGTGCGTAGTTCAATCAATTGGTAAATCCAACCTTTGGTTGTTGATTGAAATTGATTGACATTTGAACATTGGTCTTTGGTACCGTTCAAGTTGTTTCTCATAATAATCAGGCTCACGGATTCTATTTGTTTGATTTGCTGATTACATTGAGAAACAGGGATATAACTCTTGGATATATTTTCCTTGATTGAGTCTGACTGCTACTTGATTTTCTTGGAATTATATTGGAGTTAGTCCATACAGATTTTTTAACGAAATATTGGGTGTGGTTGTTGTACCCCCACTTTTTCAATTGGTATCAGAGTAGGCAAACACGTTTAAGACCTCATAAGTCTGTGTTTGTAGCAATCTGACTCTATGGATAGAAGCGTTATCTCTATAAACGTACCGTCAGTCTTCGATGGATCAAATTACTTATGGTGGAAAATTGCTATGCGTGCCTTTATCCAAGCACGTGATTTTCAATCATTGGTTTATGTTTTTATTGGCTATAGTCCTCCAATGGTTACAGTAGACGGTGTAACTGCTGTAAAGGATATTGGTAGATGTGAGCCCGACGAGATTCTCGCTGCAAAGAAAAATTATGACGGCTTAAATGCTATCATACATGCCATTACCCCAGATCTTCAGCACCATGTGACCACATGCACTCGGTCTAAAGATGCTTTGGATATCTTAGAAACCGTGTTTAAAAGGAATACCTCTGAAAAAGAAGCTAGGCTTCAAAACCTAAATTCTGATTTGGAAAATCTTCGTATGGCTGTTAAAGATTAATTTGATGAGTTTGATCACAAAGTGTCTGAAATTGTTAATGCATCTTTTGCATTAGGTAAGACTATTCCTGAAAAGGGCATTGTGATGAAAATTTTCAGATCGTTGCCAGCTAGATACGATTCTAAGAAACATGCCATCGTTGAAGGAAATAACTTTGATACACTTTCCAGAAATACTTTAGTTGGAAAGCTAAAGATTTTTTATCTTCAACTGAGTAAAAGAGAAAAAAGTCACATGTCTTGCGATCCTATTGTTGCATCTGATAAAAAGTCTCTACGCCCAAAATTGATTGATACAAAGGATGAGAATTGCTATAATTCAACTATTTCGTTGTTTGTACAACAATTAATGAAAACTCTTAGACAGAGAAAAAGAAAGTATCAAAAGAAATCGTCTTCAATCAATGGAAAGGATAGAAAAGTTCACAAAGACTATGACAATAGAACTTGTTCCAAGTGCTATAAAAGTGTTCATAATGTCTCTGGTTATCCTGATAAGGAGGTTAGTGAGTTAACCAAAGCATGGATGGAAACTCTTGACTACTGTCCTTAGGAAGATGTCTGTGAAAGTTCACTCAACTACTTTGCTGATAATCACACTTGTCTTTCTAACGGCTCTGATTGTTCCATGATATTCGATCTCACTTCCCCAGAAAATAAAATTGATCTTTTAACCAAAGATCTGTACTCAATGAAGAGTATGTTTCAACTGGAGAAGGAAGCCTGGATTAAAAGGATTGAAAATCTGGAATGTCAACTGTTTGAATTAAAACAAGAGAGTGCGACATCTCGCAATTGTGATTCTAAGAAGAAGAATCGATTATCTTCGATAAAATCTTTTAAATCCAATCAGCATATTACTCCTAAAAATATGTCATATTCAAACCTCTCTTGTAATGAGAATGACATATTGAAATACAATGACCCAACGAAGTGATTTTCCCTCTTTATGTAAACCAGGATTACCCAGAGACGATTTGCACAAAGGTTCCTGAAAAATCTTCTTCTATTAATTTGCTTTATCAGAAGAAGAAACGAAAATCTCTTATGGAATCTACATCATTTTCGAAAGAGATTTTCATAACCGTTCATAGTTTGTGAAAATCAATAGACAAGGCTTTCGGAACATTGCAGGGCAAGAAGGTATCTACACTTGATCTTCCCTCCATAAAGAAAATCAGAAACATGGAATATCGAAATCTCCTTCCTCTCATAAGAAACCACCCGGTCCTGTATTGGATGGGAACAATTACAATTTGTAATAGGTTTTAAGATTGTTCTTGTTTTTTTATCCTTGGACAAGAACCATAATCATCAGGAGGGTTGTGAAAATATTTTTGACTTGTTTCTGTATCTCCTAATTATGCTCTAATTTTTGTTATTGAGCTAAGAACCGTTCCTGTACATAAACGGTTTTCCTAATAAAGTCCTTTTTGGGATATCCAAAATTCTGTTAGGGTTTTGGTCAAAGGTCTTTTTGGAAATTTATCCCTTATCTTCTTCCTTTTAAGTTGAAGATTTCTTCTTTGATAAGTGACTTTCATTTACCTTGTCTATCATGTCCTCATCAAGTCTTTAAAGTAAAGAAGATGATGCCTGGAATGTTCATTTTTGGTAGGAGCTTAAAATACATCATTTGAATATCAATTTCATATACTTTTCTTTACTATTTTCTCTTGTATTTTCGGGTATTATGTTTGTTTTGTATTTTGTAGGTTTATCGGAGTCATGTGTCAAGAAAGAAGGCGAATAAGGTGTTAATTCACTGTTTGACAACCTTGGAGATGATAGACTCGAAGCGTGAAAGTACACATGGCTGTAATGTATCAGAATACTATTACTGGAGTTCACCAACACCTTTTGTCTCAAGGCAACCACTGAAATGCAAGTTCAGTTCACTAAAGGCAGACATCATTTTCTGCTCAGGGCACCTCCCTCTTTATGCCTCAACAGATGAAATACTAACAACATGTTTGTTTTTTAGCACTACTAAGGTAGAGACCACTTTATAGTGGTTGAACACTTCCACTCAGGCATAGCTATTAACTAGTGGTTTCAAAAACTCGTTTGTTTTTCATCTTCAGGTAGTGACAATGGAGGATCTATCAATATTTCATTAGCAACGATTTTAATTAATTATCCTTGATACAATTTTGATTAAACAAGATTTAAGAAGAGATCATCAACAAAAATTATAGAATATGGAGAATAGGATTTGAAAGCCATAATCAAAATTGAATTGATTGACAGTGGGTACATAAAATCCCTATAATTGGTGGTTTGTGGGCTATCATAGGCGTAGGGTGGTGATGAAGGAACATGTGATGGTGATGGGGGTGGAGATGGTGAAGGGTAAATAAACAACTAGTGATGGTGTCGGTGATGGAGGTGCATACTTAATACATGATGGTGGAGGTGGAGGAGGTTCGATACATAGAGGTGGTGGTAGCGATGGAGACGTTGAGGTGGAGGAGATGGTGGAATCGTTTAGGAAGCGGAAAAAAAAAAAAAAGTTTTGAATTAGGGGACAAAAATTGGAAATTTAAAATTAGTTTGAGGGCGTATTAGACATTTCACAATAAGATAAAAGTATGGCTCAAAAGATAGCAGTAGGTTACTGCTATTTAAATTCCTCTACATAGATAGAGATTTGTCTCTATTTTAATGGAGGTAATGGAAAAAACAAACAACATTTAAAGTAAGGTCCACCACAGTATAGAGATTAGACTCTATAGAGTAAAAAACAAACATGTTGTAAGTAACTATTCTAGGACCTAGTTTTCCAACTTCATGTTGCTGCAACCAGTTCGGGCGAGTTCTTTGCCGTTGCAGCTGAACCAAGTTCACCGTCGTCCATGCCATAGGGTGACTGCCGATGGTTAAGAAAGTTTTAGAAGCTGAGAAGAACACGGAGGTTTTGTTTTGAGTTATGGGTTCGTGTTTGATAGTTAGAACTTGAAATACAAGCCATGAAAACAGGGAAGAATACCTGCTGCTACTGCCGATTGATTTAATGGCTATGATTGAGGGTTAAACGAAGTTTTTGAAGATTCAGCAATGAACAGAACTTGGGTTACATTGGACTGAGTTTCCAGCGAAGTTTTAGAGGATTTGAACATGAATTTTGTGCCAAACTCCTGCCATTGAGTTGTGATGATAAATGATGAGATTGATCTGTGGTTAGTGTTTGTTAATGATTAGCAGCCTTGGGTTATGCTTGTAATCGTATGTGCAGGGAAGGAGATTGAATGAGGATAAGAAATCAACAGCATGTTCATGTCTCTTTCACCACCAGAAAATGCATATTACCTGTTTGTTTGAAGACCTGAACTACCAATGCCTCACTAAAGTTCTGCTGCGGCTAATTTTCATGGTCCATACTGTTGAGTGTTAGAGAAGGTTTAGATGATTGGGTTTGCAGGGAATTCAAGTTACAGCGAGTTTTGGGCAAAATTAGAGATCTAAGGAATGAGTTGTTGTTGCTGCCAATCAGATGGGGGTTTAGCCGTTTCAGGCTACAATGAAGCCACCAATTGCGGCTGTTCGACTACACTATCTCTTGCCGTAGCTAGCCATGAGCCAGGTGGATTGTAAAAGGGACGTTTGGTATTGGTGTAGATACCGTCAAAAATCCGTTAAGATTTCTAAATATCTAAAATGAAAAACACACAAGGAAATAATTATTATTCGAAGCCGCCACCCAACTTAGGGAGTTGAGACCCAAAATAATCACTGGTCCAAAACAGAGAAAAAGTCCGGGAATCAAGATACGGGTTAGGAAGGTGTGAGGCACCTAGCCCGTCCAATCCGAAAATTGGCCTCTAATTTATAATCGGGATTTTTGGGTTCCAATTCATAATAACAAATAATGAAATAAATATATAAAATTATGAAAGCTAATCAAATTATTAATCTAATGAACAACGCACCAAATCCTGTAAAATGGAAACAAAACCCAGTCAAATCGAGAGAATTATTATTATCACCAAAATTATCAAAATTATTATTATTATTATTATTATCAAAATTATTATCACAATTATTATTATTATTATTGAGAAACTATTCTTATTATTTTGACACCATGATAGAACCAAACAAGACGAACCAATTACTCGAACAATTATTATTATTATTATTACTTTCGATTTCACTCATCAATCATCATTATTATCGAACAAGGTGGTAAACATGGCATGACTCGGTATGGAACTGCACCGGACAATACTGCAAACTAGCTATTTCAACGATATGGATGCCATCTGACTACTGACTATGGTGCATATGACGACCACGTAAACAGACTACTAATGAGATGCTTTCCTAGAGTTATTAACTAGAGATTATGATATGACAAATATTAATTAATTGCTAGTGCAAAGAAAAAAAAACAAAGGCATGATCATTAAAATAATGAGCAACAGAAACTATATGATGACTCTAACCCGTAGCACTACGAACTCAAACAGATGAAACATATGATTAGACAAACCCACTTACGCCGTAAAGCACAAAACCAAGCTTAGCATGTAATCGAGATTTAAAAGGATCAGAATATATTCAGAGTTATGATCACTAAACAAAGCAATAGAAAATCCAAAGTAAATATGCTTCAAACAACCAAACAGAGCAAGTGATCGTTTTCCATTAATATTTAAGCATAACCATTATCTCTTACACATGTTTTCACAGCTGAGTTCAAGGTTTCAGTATTACCAGTTTTCGCAAGTAGGTGATCACGATGTTACTTAGACCGGGAAGATCAACAGGGGCTAATACTTCCGCGAACACAACCGTATCCAAGAATAATCCAATGCAAACCGTTCAAATGCCCCCTAAGAATTCTATGTTTCTCCTATTTCTCCACTAAAAATCTCCTAGAAGTTTCTCTAACTATTTTTTGTGTCTATATGGTTCAACCCAGAATTTTTTCCCCCTTGACACCAAAGAATGGCTCCCTATTTATAGTTTTACTCCCTTAACTACGACCTTAGGATTAATCGACCAAATCCGACGATTCTCACCAAAAACCTAGATATCATTTCCCATTTTAACAAATATCATTCTTATGTTCTTTTTATTATTCCTAAATTAAAATATTTTCATTTAAGCCTAAAATCTAAGCTAGGGAGGCAAGTCTTGGGAACAAAGTAAACAAAGTGTCGACATTTAGACTTATTTTCTAATTGGGGTGAACGTCCGACTTTGGACGATAGACTTAGTGGATTCGTAGTTGGTGGACTATCACTTTAGGCTCATTTTAACGTCCACTAACTTGGGGTCTTCAGGACTAGTGGGTACTAGTTCATGGATTATCATTTTAGCTCAACTTTAACACTTAGTGGACGTACTGGACCTTAAACGTGGGCACATAAACGGTATTTGTCTAAATCATATTTCGCGGAAGTGTGACTCCAAACTATGTACGAAATTGGGGTGTCTACAATTGGCTAGGAGCTGTTTTCAACACCGACAAGGGAAGTTGGGTTGTACTTGGAATTGAGTTTCAAAGCGAGAAGTCAGGGAAGAGATGTGGGCAGAGTTTGAGTCCGGAAACTTAGTAAAGAAGATGGAATCTTTCCGAAATTAAATGAAGTTTCTGCCGTGCGATTTATTGCTGAACGGAGGAGATGAAGAAGTAATTTTAGAAGTATGAATGGTTTAGGAATATGCGTGCATACCCGATTCGAAATTGCAGGTGAATTGAGCTATAAAAAGGAAGCCACAACATCAACAGAACAAAATCATCATACCCCCTCTCATGCCTGTTTTGCATCACCACTAGAGAGGAGCTCTCTGCTCCTCTCCAATCATCACCACCTGCATCTCACAGCATATCCACTTGCATACCCATCATCATCATCTCCATATATCTGATAACCCCTTCACGACTGTTCCATCAACAGAGAGGAGCTCTGCTTCTCTCCAACCATCATCACCACCAGTCGCATATGCATACCATATACATTCATATATCCACCTGCATACCACCAGCTACACCATCACCAATTTTGTTGGGATCTACATCTCACCTGTTCGCAGCAATTCTCCAATCCCAATCACCACCAGCACATCATAGATCACTTGAAGATCCTGAACCCACTACTTGTTCGCTGCCACCATCACCTCAGTTCGTACCACCAGTCCATACATTCACCTCCATTATACTAGCAGCAAGAAGTGCTCACTGACCACTACATCACCATCAGGTCTCTCCATCACAGTTGCAGTCACGGCATCCATCACCATACCACTGTTACCAGGCCAAAGAATTCCCCATCTTCACACCACCACAACACCACTCTGTCTTGCCGCAGCTGCCTTGGTTTGCTTAATTGGTTTTGTAGTCAAGTTTTCTATTTGTGTTTTGCTTCTTTACCATGAACTCCAGTAGCTAATTCTTGTTTGGTTAGGGATAATTCGAAGCTACGTGACTTGTCTTTGATATTCTATCAAGTTTGATCTTTCTTTCCAATATTGTTTTATTGATTGTCTTTTACCGTGCTTATGACCATGAGTTGTTTTCAAGTTGTTTGAGTGGCCAATTAGATAACTTGTTTGCAAAACTAATGCTAGATTCTAGAACCGTAATCCGTAATTGTTATGGTAATATAATCACAAGTAGCAAAGCATCAACGTTGCAATGGGATTTTGTGGATTTTGATGTGTATTTGACAACCCTAAGTTAACATGTCGAACTTACGAGCATGTGGTTAGGATCAATCTGACTCATAGAGAATACCGGTTGGTTAAGTTACACTAGAGAGCTTATTCAAAGTGGCTTGATTGACTAGACACGAGTAGAGAACTTATTCTACGAAGTGACTTTGGAGTTTAATGGACTTGTTGAACTTATAACTTGTTTAGGATTGTTAGTAAACGTATTTTGAAGAAGATTCACGTTCACTAGTGGAGGAAGACCCCTAATCATTCTCATCCCCATTGTTTGCATTAATATTTGTTTTGTAGTTTTTGCATTATTCATATTTTCAGAAATTGAATTGACAACTTTAGCTCAACTCTCCCTTAGGAACGAACCTGCTTGTTATTGTACTACTAGTTAGTGTAAAAGAAGTAAGGAATATATTTTTTGTGAGTTTGACACCTCATCAACTTTCCCTCTAAGAAAGTTCGTTTCGATTCTTGTGATAGTGAGATGTGTCAAGACAAACGTGATTCCTCCTCTGATGTGAATCCTTCTGTCTCTCATTTTGATAAGCTCTCATTAACGATGAATCTTGTCTTAGAACAAGTGCGTGCCTTGAAGAGTTAACTCGAATCTTCAACAAAGAGACTTGAGGACAAGATGAATAATCTCGAATCCAGGATTGATCTAATCGAAGATGAGCTTGATGATTATAGGGAATATGAGAAGAGTATTAAAAGTAAATGAAATGTTCTTAGGAGTCTTTTGTTTTTAGATTTTGATTATTGTCTAGGAAACTTCTTATGAGAATTTATTTCCTGTGTTTTAAAGAAGGATAAATAGGGTTTGGAATAGCAATTATTGTGATTACACATAGCTATTGCCAGCGATTTTCATCTTGCAATGTTGTAGATTTATTTATTTAAATTCTAAGTTATTTGGAAGATGATTTTGCAGTATTAATCTTTATTGGTTTCATATATTGCAAAAATATTATGGGATATCTGTGTTTACGTCCTTGAACTATGATTGTCCCATATATGTCAAAAGTTAAGTCTATTATGTCTTTATGCAAATATTGATAAAAGATAGAATGAACTTTTGAATATTCCGCAGTATTGATCTTTCCCTGATCCACTTCTATGTGAAAGTATTGTATGGCTCCGTAAGTTTTCTTATGTTGAGCATTTCTGATTAAATTAATCATTAAGGTCCCTTTGTGGTTAATAGGGGTTATCTTATATCTTTATAAATTCCTTGATGAAAGCATT
>JAJJMB010005785.1:1290065-1322621 GCA_023531105.1 Papaver atlanticum | reverse complement strand
AAAATCCTTCTGATGGATTTTTGAAAGGGTTTATGACAAATTCCTCTGGAATAAGTTATAATCAATGGAAAAAAGGAAATATACAGTTGAAAATCTCGAAAAACTTGTACAACTCTTCTCTCATAATTCGTAGTGAGATCACTTCTCACTCCTTTACCTGATTCTAGGTAATCTCATCCTTGAATCTATCTTGAGAGGTGCAAGGATGATGATTATGGGGGTCTCAAGAATTCAAGGAATGTTGAAGAACCAAGGAAATCAAGCATTTGGATGAGAAGCTACAAAGTTTATTTATTTTTTAATCCATATGTATTGATTGTTTTGTCACTAAAATTGACAAAATGGGAGATTGTTAGAGCACTGCTCGGTCGAACTCGCAAGCGTTGCTATCTCAAGCTTATTTGTCAAGTGTAGTTATCAAAACTATAAGTCTTGGTTTCTAGTCTACTTATAGTTATGTCTCGGGTTAGGATCGAATGTGTAGTTGAGCTTTAGACTTCACGGCGTTCATCGATTGAATACGAAGATCTACTAAGGGGAGCTTGGAGGAACTTCATCAACAAAAGATATGTTGGGACTTGAACTCATCTATCACTCAGAAGTCTATTCTATTCTATCTCCTATTGAGACTAAGTCATATAGCTATATAGACTTTACATTATACACATTTGATATTTCGAGATGAGTTTAACTCGTTTATATCTTTCTCGAAATACGTGTTGGAAAGCTTTTTGCTTTAACTACGTTCATCATTATTCTTGACGAAAGTCAAAAGATGATCATGTGAAAATCACCTGGTAACATCTTACATGATTTGTGTGAGACAATCATTTGATGTAGACTCAGAATGTTTCGTATTGATCATTCGATCACTTGAAAATTGCTTATAAGCTAATAGTTTGTGTGAGACAGCTATTGTCATCTTCTAAGAATATTTCAATGATTGAAATGGGAGTTTAGAACAATTAATCATTGTCTGGATATAGCACAGTATGCATACCCGTATGCAAAGTGTTGTAAGAATGATTCAGGTCCGGGAACCAAGTATGCATACCCGTATGCGAACGGTTTTAACTGTTAAAGTCCGTGAACTAAGTTTGCGTACCCGTTTGCAAACTAATTCACCTAAGGTCGGTCCGGAACGACAGTATGCGTTCCCATTTGCAAACTTTCAGACATGACCAAAGTCCGGAACTTAAGTTTGCGTACCCGTTTGCAAACTTATGTGATTAAGTTCTAAAATCGATTAAGTATGTTTTCATACTCATGAACAAATACATTTATATATTAAGGAATGAAATCTTTGCAAACCGTGGCTAAATGTTCATGAACTGATTCTTTTGAATCAATCCGATTTTGCTTCAATTGTGTCTTGTATACTTCTATGAGAATATAAACAATTGAAAAACTCTCTGAGTAACACAATTAGATTCGTTTGAGCATCATTTGATCTAGAAGTGTTAAGATGAACATGGTTAACACAAAAGTGTTCATGTGGCTAACTTCGGTTAACTGTTATTGAGCCAACTAAATATACATGTTTAGGTACGGTTACCCATATCAAAATGAAAGTATATTTCATTTGTGTGTAACAAGCTTACACCATCTAACGGTGGAAATATATTAGCTTGAATCTTAAATCAGGTTTCATCTAACAGTGAATATTGATTGCTTTGTTACAAAGTTATCAAACCCTGATTTGAAGACTCTATAAGGGAGAACTCTAGCAACTGGGAAACCTAATCCCCACACCTCATATGTGATACTAGTTGCGACTTGAGTCAATTCTCCTTTAACCAAGGTTTTTCCTAAAACCATTATAGTTTAACGACTCAAAGACTTCATTGGGATTCTGAAGCCAGACCCAACAATTTTCTCCGTAGTTGCGTGTTATGATCTTACTTGTTCTATCTTATTGAGTACTATCTTTTCTAAGATTTGCTCGAGATTTATCTTTGATGGGTAAGATATAAAAAGTAATCACAAAGCTCTTCGTCTCATTCTTTGTGATTCCGCAATAACTTGTTCTACTACCATATAGTTAAGTTATTGTGAAGTGATTGATATTTCTAAGTTGTTCTTCGGGAATATAAGACCGGATTATCAATTGGTTCATGTTCACCTTGATTTATCAAAAGACGGAACAAAAACTTCGTAGGTATTTCTTTGGGAGATAGATTTATCTATCAGAATAAACTTTTCTGTGGGAGACAGATTTGTTTATCAAGTCTTCGACTTTGGGTCGTAGGAACTCTTAGTTGTGGGTGAGATCATCTAAGGGAATCGAGTGCGTAGATTCCTGCTGGGATTCAGAGATGTAAGGAATGCGACTGTACCTTAATCAGTGTGAGATTGGTTAGGGCTCAACTACATTCCAATCCGAAGTTAACTTGTAGTAGGCTAGAGTCTGTAGCGGCTTAATACAGTGTGGTGTTCAAATCTGGATTAGGTCCCGGGGGTTTTCTGCGTTTGCGGTTTTTTCGTTAACAAAACTTCTGGTGTTTGTGTTATTTCTTTTCCGCATTATATTTTTTTATATAATTGAAATATCACAGGTTGTGCGTAGTTCAATCAATTGGTAAATCCAACCTTTGGTTGTTGATTGAAATTGATTGACACTTGAACATTTGTCTTTGGTACCGTCAAGTTGTTTCTCATAATAATCAGGCTCACGGATTCTATCTGTTTGATTTGCTGATTACATTGAGAAATAGAGATATAACTCTTGGATATATTTTCCTTGATTGAGTCTGACTGGCTATTTGATTCTCTTGGAATTATATTGGAGTTCGTCCATACAGATTGCCTAACGAAATATTGGGTTTGGTTATTGTTCTTCTGTTTTTTCATTAAGTATAAATTTTTGTGGAGAGACCTCGAGTCTTGTTTATAATGGCCTAAATGTTATTACCTGCTTATCAATTTTTTGATTATCCTTAAGACCAGAACTAAGGAAAACATCCATGTCTATTAGATGGAGACTTCGTAAGTACGTCAGATAACAACAATTAACCAAAATCTGTAAAAAGACTGAACTACATGAGTTAGTGGATGATACTTATTTCCGCGTTGCTCAAACTAACATCCATAAGTAACCAACTTGAGTTGTGAAACAACAGATGTGACATTATGACCGTGCAGTGTTAGTTACATCACGCACGCACCATAAGATCGATACGGGCGGAATATGGGTGGTGTGGGTACCAACTAGAATCTGTTTTATGGACAAAATTGTTAAGGATTAGTCCCACATTGCTTATCTTCCTAGACTAGATCCTCCTTATATGCATGAGTAAGGGTGAGCAAAAATTCCGGAACCGCGGATTTCACCCATATCCGTCCGTAAAATTATGGGTGAAACCTAATCCGCAAGATCTATGGGTAGGACACGGGTGGGATTCTCAAATCCACACTTTTAGCGGTTTGGTTGCAGTTGGACTTTGAAATCCGCGGATCCACCCGCACCGTAGCAAATAGATCAAGAGAAGGTTGAAAATACGAGGGTACCCAAATACACCATAATCTTTAATTTATCCACCTATAAGTCCTCTTACCGAAAGTGATTGTCTATGGACAAAGTCGAGACAATTCGACAATTCGGTATTCACACTTTGTGTGATCGTCTATGGATACGAGATCGATATAATACAACAATCAAAGTGTGATTACTTGATAATAGGTTCGGACTTAACCAAACTCTATAGGATCACTACCAAGTAAACCGGAGTTTACGTTTGTGTATTTTACTTCTAAATATAATAAACAATTATAATTGCGGAAATAGAAAAGTAAAAGACACAACTAGATTTTGTTACGAGGAAACCGCAAATGCAGAAAAACCCCGGGACCTAGTCCAGAATTGAATACTCTCGGAATTAAGCCGTTATACAAAATCTAAACCAACTTCGTATAGTTGAGACCAAGCAACTAAACCTAGTTCACTTAGTTTCTTCAGTATCCCTGCGATTCTGACATTCAATAAGTGCACGCACTGGAACAATTCTTTTGGATCGAATTCCAAACAGTAAAGGAACAACAAATCTGTTTGGTAATAACTCTATTGATTCATATGCAAATGCTCTTTCGTTTAAACTAATAAACTCCTTTGCCTGGTTAGATCAATCCAATCTCTATTAACTAAGTAATAAGATTCGGATTTGTAAAATAAAAATAGAGCTTAAGAGAACTATTAGGTGTTACCGATCTCACGTAACTAATCAATTGAATAAATCCGATTCTAGTTGGATCCCAGCCGATCAAGGTTTGTGCTACACAAAGATATGAGAAACCAATAAGAAATCTTCTTTGTCTTCAAATTTTCTTTAATCTTCAATTAAACCTGCACAACACCACTTGAATCTCTTGTGATCAATCACGCACAAAACGGAGTCTGTTAACAATGGATTATCAAAAGATGTCTTTAGATCTACAAACAGTTCTAAAGATCCCGTAGAAACTTCGATCTAGTTTGAGTGAATCTTATATAAGAAGAGAAGATTCTCAAGAATAAACAAACTAGGTGTGCAATCAAAGTTCAACAACCGTCAAATCAATCAAAAACTAATAAACTGCAATTATCTAGTTTCCCACCAACGGTACTCGTAGAGCTTCTTGATCCCACAAAAGTCTTTAAACGAGCGGTCGTAAGAGATTTCGCCTAATTAGGGTACTTTCCTCTCCGGATAGACGGCTCCACCAGAAACAAAAAAAAAAAAAAGTTTTCCTGGCTCTTAGGATAGTTTTCTAGAAATGCAAACTTAGATATTTATAGACCAAGGATGTTTGGACACCAAGGAATTTCCAAAACCAAAAGTATTCTCAAGATATGCAATAAATGCCCATTCGGTATTCATAATTCCAGGAAATGCTTTGTCCAATATTTTCCGAAATCTCTCAATAGAAAATCTCCAATTAGTAAATGCATATTACTAATTTTTATTCTCTAGAGATATGCATTTAATTGCTAGTAATTAAAGCATATAAAATTAACAACCTTAATTAAAAGATTCTTAATTTATTTCGGACCGGGATCTCCTTGAGTAATTAAGGAATATCTTTAAACAATAAAAGATAAGAGTTATTGTTCGTGTTCAAAGTATGTTGACATCTTTTCTTTGTAAATCATCTTTCATATTTTTATCTTGGAATCGATTATACCACACTTCCAAACAAGTTTAGAATTGGTTCATCTGTATTCCAAGACAATTATGTGATTGATCAAATATCAAATCACATTCATGGGTTCAATCGGTTTTACCAATCACTAGGATCGTTTATACCTTAATATGGAACACTTGTGATCGGTCACACAAGTTACCAGGACCGGTTACATCAGTTACCAGGATCGGTTACGTCAATTACCAGGACCGGTTACCATATACTCATGGTATTGCTTGTGATCAGTCACACCAGTCACTAGGATCGGTTATACCAATTACCAGGATTGGTTACACCAATTACTAGGACTGGTTACACCAATTACAAGGATCGATTACAAAACTCTTTTGTGATCGGTCACACCAATTACTAGGATCGCTCACACCAATTACAAATATTGATCATACCATCTCAGGTGATTACTTAGGATCGGTTACACTAATTAATCAAAGCTAGTCATACCAAATCATAAGTTAGGCATTTTGATTAGTTATACCAAGATACATAACAAGTTAAGATCGGTTCTACCATCTCACACATATTGGTAATCCAAAGATATGCAATGAATAACGATACCAATGAGCCTAGCAATTTCCCCTTCTTCATAAAACAAGTTCATGAATGTACTTCCTTTAAAAAAATATAAAACATTATTTCTTAGGATGAAATCTTCACCTTTACCCGTATACATAATCACAATAGCATTCATAAGATTATGTTGATGTCATATCTACGAAGTTCAAAAGATAAGCGTTATACTTCGGAGTCTAATTCCTTAATATTGTGATCATATGATCATGTCTCACTATTATAGTAAAATATTCGTTCACAGTTTCGCAGTTATGTTTTCAATATAGCACGACTTGAAATATACGTTAGGAATGAAACAATTCAAGTCAATATTACTAACCTCAAGAGGAAGTATGATGTCGTCGTTGAAGCTCGTTACTTCTTTACGTTCTTCAGATCTTCAAGTAATACTTGTATGTCTCATATTCCTAGACTTTCTAGTCTAACCTATACGAAGTTGTCTCTAGTACATAATCAAGCGACTCTTATATGATTTTTGATTTACTAAAATATGACAACCAAACTTGACATACCAACACTTGGTGGGTTCAACCGAGCTATGCTCTAACAAAGGTAATCTTAACCACCGTAAAAAATAGATCAAGAGGAGGTAATCTTAACCACCGTAAAAAATAGAACATAAACAAACACTAGTATATGTGACTTATATATGAGCTACAGCATCACAACTTTCTTATGATTTTTATATAGCAATCACGAAGATATGATCCAAAGATCTGCTATACTCAAAAGTCACTAACCATAAGGAAGTGAGCCAATATATGAGACTGAAGCACAATGGTTTATCTCATAAACTCAAATGCAATAAAAAAATAAATATTAAACATAAAATCAAGTATTGCAATTACCTCAATCTTGTATGAAATTGAATTACGAAACCAATGCAAAAAGAATGAGGTCATTCCGAGTTCGGACGAAGAAGTTATGGGCAAAACAGTTTTACACTCCTTCGTATGGACCAATCACACCAATCACTAGGACCGGTTATGGTGATTACTTGTGACCGGTCATACCAATCACCAGGACTGGTTACAACATGAATCCATACACGAAACTGTTTTAAACATAACTTTTGCATACAATGTCCGAATTCAGTGATTTTTGGCTCGTTTTAACCGTAAAAACAAGAGCTACACATATATGATCAGTAGATATCAACATCATAAACTCAAAATTAACGTTTCTATCAAAAGCTCAAATATAGATAGAGAAGGTATGAGTATAGAAGAAAAAAAATCTCCCTAAAGATGTTAATTAGTCATATAATAACCGAGAGATCATGTGCTCAGTTTTTCATGTGCTTCCTCACCTTTACAAATATTGAGCACAAAGGTGAGCATGCACATTCTAACACAACTAGGTTGTGTTGAGTTGAGTCTTTTCTTGTTCGTTACGAGTGACTAAGACAGAATCATCATTCTTGACCTCTTGCTTGGTTTGTTTTCTCTTGTTACATCTCTTGTTTTTCTTCTTTGACTTGTGATGAAGAGTGTCATTATCACAACATTCATTTGTACAAGAGACTTTAGACAACATGATGTCTTTCTTTAGTCTTTTAAGAAGTTTCTCAATATTAATCAATTGAGTGTCATTCTTGTGACTAACCTTTGGCCCTCTTTGGATATGGAGGACTTCGGGACCAATTTAGAGATGGGTTTTGCAGGAGCGGCATTCTCCTTCATACCATTAGGACCATTTCCCTTTTGGATACTTTGCAAAACATCCTTTCTCCAATTTGGAACATCAGATCTTGTCTTTGCATTTACAATGTCATCTCTCTTTCTATAATTGGGTCTTTTATGAGATGACCTTGTCGAGCGATAGGAAAAATTTGAACTATCATTATAATAATTCCTTTGCCTAAATTTAGGACAATAACGATCTGAGTTCTTTCGGGGATCAAACTTAGCCAATTCGTTTGATACAAAAGAAAGTGCATCTTGCATCTTACGAACTTTGCATCCCCATTGCAAGTGTCCTTTATTACCACAATAATAACAATGCTTAGCAACATACGAAGTCTGAGTTTTAATGTTACCTTTTTGTGGATCCGCTTGCATTGGAGCTCGACGAGTTTTATTCTTCTTCTTATCTTTGTTCAACATTGTTTATCTCTTGACATTAGCAGAAGTGCTCTGTTCGATTGCTGCTGGTTGAACACAATTCCTAGGCTTAACAGGCTTTTCTTCTTTACAAGAAATAGGAACATCTTTGACATTAGTGGAAGCTCCTGGTTAAGAAGAATTTATAGCTTTAACAGATTTTATCTCATTGTTATCGTTGGAAACACTTGATTTCTTACAATATCCCAATCCTCGTGTATTACCATGAAATCTTCCCGCTTCTAACAATGAGGATAAATTGTCTGTGCTATCATTGGACTTTTTCAAGTACAAATTTTCTTCTTCCAACATTTTAATTTTATCAAGAGCACTAGCTAGATCAGCCTCAAGGTGTTTTTCTCGTGAGAGATATTCACCTTCCTTCTCTTCAAAACTCTTTTGTTGAGAGTTAATCCTTGCATCAGATTCAGCAAGTTTATCTTCCAACAAGTGAATTTTTTCAAGAGCAGTATCACACTCCCTTTTTAACAATTCTGTTTGAGAGAGACTAGCACTTTCTTTTTCTTCAAGACCCTGTATTTGTTAAGAAGCATCTTCCCTAAAAAAAATTGTGATATTGACGAATCCTTTCATATTCAATATTTATTGCTTTAAAATTATCCCGATTTTTCTCAATTAGCTTTTTTCAAGTAAGCAATTGCTCACAAACAGATTCTGAGGGTGGTTCAATAACCTCTTGTGATACGTTAACTGAGTCTTTCTTTAGTTTTCGCTCTCGCTTAAATCTACTTTAACTCATGTCTTATAGGTTGGATCACACCAAACACAGATTGTTAGATATTTTCGTGTTTTCCTGCTCTAATACCAATTGAAAAGACGAGGGTACCCAAATACACCACAATCTTTAATTTATCAACCTATAAGTCCTCATACCGAAAGTGATTGTCTATGGACAAAGTCGAGACAATACTACAAATCGGTATTCATAATTTGTGTGATCGTCTATGGATACGAGATCGATATAATACAACAATCAAAGTGTGATTACTTGATAATAGGTTCGGACTTAACCAAACTCTATAGGATCACTATCAAGTAAAGCGGAGTTAACGTTTGTGTATTTTACTTCTAAATATAATAAACAATTATAATTGCGGAAATAGAAAAGTAAAAGACACAACAAGATTTTGTTAACGAGGAAACCGCAAATGCAGAAAACCCCCGGGACCTAGTCCAGAATTAAATACTCTCAGAATTAAGCCGCTATAAAAAATCTAAACCAAATTCGTATAGTTGAGACCAAGCAACTAAACCTAGTTCACTTAGTTTCTTCAGTATCCCTGCGCTTCCGACATTCAATAAGTGCACGCACTGGAACAATTCCTTTGGGTCGTATTCCAAACAGTAATGGAACAACAAATCTGTTTGGTAATAAATCAATTGATTTTTTACAGATACAGATATCTCAAGTCATATGCAAATCTGTTTGGTAATAACTCTATTCACCTTTACCCATACACATAATCACAATAGCATTCATAAGATTGTGTTGATGTCATATCTACGAAGTTCAAAAGATAAGCGTTATACTTCGTAGTCTGATTCCTGAATACTATGATCATATGATCATGTCTAACTACTAGAGTAAAATATTCATTCACAGATTCGCAATTATGTTTTCAATATAGCACGACTTGAAAGATACGTTAGGAATGAAACAGTTCAAGTCAATATTACTTACCTCAAGAGGAAGGATGATGTCGTCGTTGTAGCTCGTTACTTCTTCACGTTCTTCAGGTCTTCAAGTAATACTTGTATGTCTCATATTCCTAGTCTTTCTAGTCTAACCTATACGAAGTTGTCTCTAGTACATAATCAAGCGACTCTTATATGATTTTTGATTTACTAAAATATGACAACCAAACTTGACATACCAACACTTGGTGGGTTCAACCGAGCTATGCTCTAACAAAGGTAATCTTAACCACCGTAAAAAATACAAGAGGAGGTAATCTTAACCACTGTTGACGTTTACTGCAAATAGATCTCAATATTAACATCAGGAGACAATTAAAGTCCCTTCCTTCTGTTTGTAGTTTGTGATGTGTTTTTTTCCTTCCATTTGTTACCTTGAACCCATTAATGGAACCAACAACCATATATTTGTTCCATTTTTCTTCCATTTGTTACCTTGATCACAATATTTGTAACACCTATCTTTGGGTGCTAGACATGAAAACTGGATCTTAACTAGCTAGCTGGGTGTATGAAATTTTGAATTAAGCAGAATATAGACATAACCACTCTGATCTTGAACCAACTAGTGTTGAATATTGTTGATTTTGTGATATGGCATCTAGTTTGGCATATGCAACTACTTGTTCAGAATTTTGCAGATTGAGAATGAAAGTGTTTCTGAAGAGAGGTAAATCAAATTGAGCGAGGTACAAATCACTGCAATTCCGATATGTTTTTTATTCTGTTTACCTCTCATAGAAAGTTATTGCAGATTTTAGGATGTCGTTGTTCTTGTTTTTAACCCAATTGATTAGTGTATTATGTAGAATTAGGTTTTGTTTTACTTTTTGTTTTACTAAATCCGCAGTTAATCCGCATCCGGCATGTATCACCCGTTGATCCGTGGATGTCAAATCCGCGGGTGATTGGGACGGTCATGGTTGGATTTTCCAAATCCGCAAATTTGACGGATTGGACGCGGGTGACCCCTAATCCGCATTTGTCCATCCGTTGCACACCCCTATGCATGAGGGCCACTCTACTTATTGCCAATTGATTTTGAGTTGGAAGCCCAAGTGATAATATGGTATCAGAGCTAGGCCTAGGCCCTGTATCTAAAGTAAGACTAAGGCCGTAACTCGTAAGACCCGACCCATGAAGGGGCAGGCACTCATGCAGCGGTCCACGTGTAGGGGCGTGTTGAGGATTAGATTATATTAGATTAGTCCCACATTGCTTACCTTCCTATATTCCTATATTCCTATATTCCTAGATCCTCCTCATATACATGAGGGCCACTCCACTCATTGCCAATTAGTTTTGAGTTGGAAGCCCAAGTGCTAATAAAAATCGCCTTTATATTTTTGTTTTATGAAATGAATCCTAATTATCCCAGCCGAGTTACTCGCTGGGTCAATTTGTATTGACTTTTTTAGTTTCCTTCGTAATCAATATGCATTTTATTTCTGCTTCCTAATTTATTCCATAATGTTCACATGCAGTATAACTTCGATAAATTAATCCTCGATATATTAATTACTTCGCTAAAATAATAAAAGGTCCCAGCTAGGCTTGGATAAGCTAAATATTAACTCGATAAATTAATAACTTCGCTAAAATAATAAATTTTTTTGGTCCCAACGCTATTAATTTATCGAAGTTTTACTGTAATTGATATGCCTTCCATATTTCTTGTTCCTAATTTCTAGTCTTGGTTTCTTTCCTTAATTCTCAATCCTAAAATATTGTCAATTATTCTCTATATAAATCATAACTCAATAGTTATTAATGTAAATTAATTACGTTAGTATTTTCCTTTCCTAGATTAGGTTTATCTTCCATTATAAGTATTCATCACTATAAATTAACAATTAAATCCTCCTCACTGTGTTTAAGTTTTATAAATATTTGTGATGAAAAATACATGCAGTGGGAGAATGGAAACACCGAAAATGTATTCATGAGAAGGGATAAAAAACCTTTTGAGTTTGTTCTTAGTCTTAAGCTTTTAGGGTTTCTTCAAGTTGAAAAACAAAAAAGATTATTTTTGAAGTTATTTTTACCAATTTAACCATATATTTGAGTAACTCGTGACTCGGATTGACTCGTGACTGACTCGGCGAGTTATTCTAGTAAACTCGACTCGGCCGAGTATTTAGGGATCGTATCATTCAAAGGCCGATACCCGAGTTACTCGCGAGTAACTCGGCTAACTCGGCCGATCCGTACTACATTGGTTTGGGGTATATAAAAAGAAAGTGAGTGTCAGACCTAGGGCTTGTGACCTGACTTTCCTCTACACACTCTTTACTCTATGGTCTCTCCTCTTTTATTTCTCGAATCCTAGTTAGCAATTCAATGTACACCGAAAATTCGGAATGGTAATCGTACGAGTATTATTCGATTAGTTCAATAATTCTGAATTTGGTCGATCATTGGATCAACGATTTGTGATTTAATAGTAATTAGAAACGGAAAAAGGGGAATTTTACTTATATGGACTCTGCCAAGGAATGGTGACTTTACTGTGAAGTCATCATATAAAAAATTGATGTAGCAGCAGCAGAAATATGGAAGAATATTTGGAAGGTTCCAACTCTACCAAGAGTAAAGCACTTCCTGTGAAAATGCATGGTTGACATTGTACCTTCTAATGAAAGAATGGCAAGAGTTCTTAACTATAGGGGTGAGCAGTGCAAGATTTGCAAGAAAGATATTGAAACAACAAAGCACATACTGTGGGACTGCCCTTTTGCCAGAGCCATTTGGCTACAACTCCAGGTGCTAGGATAAGTATGCCAAGCAATAATTCTTCAATTCAAGAGTAGATTCAAAGCTGGTTTGAAAATGAGTTCAATAATCTGATTGAGAATTGGACAGTAAATATGGCAAACACGCTTTGGGAAATCTGGAAAGCTCGATGCAAATATGTTTTTGAGGATACAAAACCAAATCCAGTCGAGGTTATAAGAATCATAAAGTTGCTGAATGAATCCACAGGAAAGCATATGTTGAAACAACATCATAATAGTCAAAACAGTGTGCAACACACAATGACTACTTGGAATCCACTACCATCCCCTTATATCTCTTTTTGCTGTGATGCATCTTTTAAAGTTATTAATCATGTTGCTTACCCAGGATGGGAACTAATATGTCGCTCTTATGCAGGAGATTTCATCCAAGCAAGATGCGATCATTCTGATGGACTCATGAGTGTTGAAGCGGAAGAATGCAGGGGACTTTTGCAGGCTATGCAGTGTACAGAAGATTTAGATGTTCAGTTTGCAAGTTTCGAAATGGATGCAGAATTGGTGATCAAGGCAGTTAATGGAGGACTTCATCATGCTACATGGGAGAATCATACTTTGATACAAGACATCAAAACCAAGCTTGAAAATCATCCATTTTGGATATGCAAATATATAAATAGGAAACCAGCAGATAGGGTGGATAAACATGCTAGAGTTCATAATATTTCTCAAACTTGGTATGCTTATCCTCCAAGTTTTATTGCAAGTGCAATACTGGAGGATATGAGTCTTTTTGTTTCAGTTTCATCAAGTTAATAAAATCCCCCGTTTTGCATCAAAAAAAAACAAAAAAAAAAGGTATACGTACGTGTATAATTCGGTTTAGAAGTATGAATTCAGAAGATAAATTCACTGTAAATTATATGATTTTTAATATAATCTCACTTTTTGGTATTCACTGTTATGGTCTGTGGTATGCAGCAGTTTCATGACAACCTGCATGTACTTCTTTATTTAGAAAGCTATTGTTGGGGCGTCACATTCCAATAGAGGGGATTCATATGGATTCCTAATGATTAAAAATTTGGCTATGGGGTGTCTTGATGCAATAAAAAAATGTCTAAGTTACCCTTCATCTAAAATAAAAACCTAAAAGCTAAAATCAAAACCTAATTCTAATTCAAAAATCTATCATTCTTCTTCTTCCAAACTTCTTCTCCTTCATCAACCGTAAATCCTTCCCTTTATTTTTTCAATTAAAATTATTTCATCGTCTTCCATTCGAAAAACTAATAATCATCGATGGAAATCTCCATTAAAGATGCGTAAGAAGCAAACTTTTTGAAGTGATGGTAATCAACAAACCAATTTCGTTTGAAATTGGTAGATTGATTGAAATCAGTAGAAAAAATTAGGTTTACATAACCATTTACGGTTAGGTATTTTTATTTTTCTAACCGTAAATTGTTCTATGAAGCTGTTACGGTTAGGAAACTAAAAATCCTAACCGTAAATTAATAGATAAATAAATTATATGTGTTGTTACGGTCAGATTTGTAACCGTAAATCCACTGACGGTTGGATTCGACTCCGACAAAACCTAACCGTAAAAAATTATTTAATATAATATTTCCATAAAATGGATTTACGGTTGGGTTTTATTTTAGATAAACCAACCGTATTTTGTTACGTTTTGATTGTCTTTATTTTAACAAACCGTAAATATTTCTGTAGTTTTTTTTTTTACTAGGAAAAGAAATTCATTACTTTAAAGATTAATTAACACTTTCTTCCTCTAAAGAGGATTTCAACCAAGTAGAAAAATCAGAATATGTTACTGATCTGACTAAAATACTTGAAGCATTATAAGCTTCTTTGGCTAATACATGAGCAAATAGCTAATACATGAGCCGTATTATTTGCTTCTCTTGGAACAAAACTACATTTCCAAGAACTAAATGAAGAAAGCAGAACTAAACTATCACCAATAACTGAGCTCGTAGTCCACTTCACAGTTGTAGATGAACCATTCAACGCATCCACCACGTTACTGTTATTCCCTTCCAAATGAAGATGTTCAATGTTAAGTTCTTTGGCCCATATGATTGCCTGCAAAGCGCCTAGAGCTTCAGTCTGTTCTTCATCAAAAGCTGTTAGGGGAATGCTTGCTGCACCTCCATATTCACCTGTAAAAGACCTTATGATTAGTCCAAGTACACATTTGTTACTATCATCTTTGAAATTGGCATCAAAGTTAATTTTCACATAAGGATTTATAGGGGCAGTCCAACCAATGCTCCTATCAATCCTACCCTGCACATTATACCCATTTACTTAGAAAGTAGCTAAGTTTTTTTCCCAGTCAGAAATAAATTTCTTAATCTGCAAAGTCAGAGCTAAAACAGGCACATGAATATTTTCAAAAACCAGCTGGCATCTAGATTTCCAGATATGCCAGAGGACTATCCCTACAAATTGTATACATTTCTGCATCTGTCCACATCCACCTGGAAGAATAACAAACCATTCCACAAACCAGTCATGCAAATTTGTAGTTTGAATTTTATTATATAAATCAGGGTCCAGTGCAATCCATATCTCTTTAGCATAGCTACATTCAATGAAGAGATGATTAGTGGTTTCCGAAAAATTCCTGCAAAAAGGACAAGAGCTATCTGTATTGTTAATAACCTTATGCAAACGATCTCTAACAGGGATACACTCTTAAATACATTTCCATAAAAAGTATAGAATCTTTTGAGGGAGTTGTACCTTCCAAAACCTAGTCCGAGGAAATTGGTTATTAGGAAGTGAAGTCATATCAATTCTGTTGTTAAGTATATACCTATAAGCAGATTTAACACTAAAAAACCCATTATTTGTCAGGGTCCACCTGATCCTATCAGCACCATGTAAAGGAATCCTAATTTGAATTATTTGCTTAACAGTTTGCTCATTAAAAAGAGCATTCAAAAGATCAGTGTTCCAGGATTTTGTATCACTATTTATGAGATCACTAACATTATTAATGCTCAAAGACCATCTACTAAAATCAATAGTTCTATCTAACCTAGGCACCCACTTATGTTTCCAAACATTAACCTTAGATCCATCTCTTATTTCCCAGCAATAATTAGATTTTACTATTTCTAGACCCTCCCTAATACCTCTCCAAATCCAGGAACCATGAGTAGCAAGATCATCAGTAATGGGATCTAGATTCATGAAGTATTTATGTCTAAGAATAACAGCCCAAGGAGCATCCGGCTGTTCTAACATCCTCCAAGCTAGCCTGGCAAGCAAAGCAATGTTAAATATGTCAGATTTCTTAAAATTCAGCCCACCAAACTTCTTAGGGATCGCAACATAATCCCATTTTCTAAGAATTAAACCTCTAGACTCATAGTCTTGATTCCACCAAAATCGCATTTGGTAAGAATCCATTTTCCTAGTCAGGTCCCTTGGCATTGGAAAAACAGCCATATGATGAGAGGCTAAGGATCCTAGCACAGTTTGAGACATAACTGCTTTACCATCTAAGTTTAAATGTTTTGGTTTCCAAATACCTAATCTATCTCTAAACTTACCTAGTAAAGTATTGAAAGACTCCATTTTGTTCCTCTGCAAAATTAATGGGACACCCAAATACTTATCCTGCAGTCCCATTCTTTTAATACCTAAAATGTTTGCAATGTCATTCTTAATCCTATTATCTGTTTTTGGACTAAAAGCTAAGCCTAATTTTTCAAAGTTAATGGATTGTCCAGAAAGGTTACTAAAATTCCTTATGATATCATGCAAAACTCTAGCTTCACTAGACCTAGCATTTAAGAAAACCAGACAATCGTCTGCGAAAAATAGGTGACTTATAGGATGACAATCAGGCGTAACTCTAATGCCATGTAAAAGACCCTTGCTTTCAGCAGATAACAAACATTTTGAGAAAAACTCTATGCATAGGATAAAAAGATACGGACTCAGAGGGTCCCCCTGACGAAGACCTCTCTCAGGGTAAAAGATATCACTTGGTGATCCATTAAGCAGCAATGAGGTAGAAACTGTTGAGATACATTACTCAATAATTCTGCAAAAATCTTCATGGAAACCAAGTTTAAGTAAAGAATGAATAACGAAACACCATTCAACGCGATCAAAAGCCTTAGACATGTCTAACTTTATAGCCATCAGACCTTTCGTCTTAGTTTTATTCTTTTTCATAGTATCTACCAATTCATGAGCCAAAACTATATTATCAGAAATTTGACGACCTTGCAGAAAAGCTGCTTGAAAAGGACTTGTAATTCTGTTCAGAATGGGCCTAAGACGATTGACTATAATTTTAGACACAATTTTATAAGAGGTATTACATAGGCTTATAGGTCTAAATTCTGAGGCATTCTTAGGACAAGTAACTTTAGGAATTAAAGAGATAAGATTATGGTTACATTGTTTAAGAATGTACTTAGAATGAAAGACTGCTTGAACCATGTGCACCGTATCGTTACCTACAATGTCCCACATCTTATGGTAAAAACCAGGTGGGAATCCGTCCGGACCTAGAGAGGTTCATGGTTTCATCTTGAAGACAACATCTCTGATTTCTTCACTACTAGGAATAGCTAGTAACCTCAAGTTATCTTCATTGCTAACACAAGCCTGAATATCACTCATAAAATCAGAGGTAGTGATAAAAGCTTATAGTTTTGGATTTTCCGGAAACTAAACACAAGATTTGTTAAGGTTTTTTAGGAAAAACAAATCACGTAGAGCTATTTTAGTCTTGTGTAAATATATAGGGAAAGTAATTAGTTTTTGTTGAGATCTTTTAGGAAGAGTAAATCACGGTGAGATTTACTCATTTTTTGTTCATGCACGATAATTCCTTTATTTTCCCTAAATAAAAACGGACCCAAATCTTTAATTACCACCCTTACCAAATTTAAAACGTTTCCATTAAACATATTAAATATCTAAGGATCTTATGTAACCAATAAACTCATGACAAATTCAATAAAATCTTCCAAAATTATCAGTAATATTTATATTTACGGTTGGTAATATTATACTAATAACCTAACCAAACCAAATTTACGTTTGAATTTTTCTTTTCACCCAACCGTAATTTTTCACCAATTTTCTTCAATTGCGGTTAGGAGTTCCTCCTTACCAAACCGTAAATTTGTCTTACACAGTTGACAACCAGAAAAACTCAACCATAATTCGGTCTTAAAAGTTAGAAAACTTGGTATGTTCACATACTTTTGTTTGCATCAAAATAGTTTGTATCAAAATCATTCATTTTAGTTGGGTGAATCAAAATATGAGGTTTTAAAAATCTATTTTTTTTTTCCTTTTACTTTTCTTCCTCCAAAAACCCAAAACACTAATTCTTAATTTCTATCTCTAACTATAAACCAAAATTATTAGTCTAAGCTAATAACAAATATTAGAGTAGCTAATCTAATTAAATGATTAATACAAACTTAATAAGGGTTGTTTAACCATTATAAAAATATTTTAGATAAGGGGTTTTTGAAATTATTTATGGGTGACCCGTTTTTGTCCTATTAGGTGACGCTCTCTATTGGAATATGACGCCCTTTATCGGCTGACCAAAGGGAGGCCATCTATGGGATGAAAAAAAGCCTTTCTGTCCGTCACAAGAAATGTCCACAGAATTTAAAATTAGTTTTTTTGTACTCACAATTTCATGAAATTAAGTTGGGATTTGAGTTAAACAATCAAATTGCTTACGGATTTCCTTCAAATACCATCGAACAAACAAAGTCACTGTTAAAATTTCTTCATATTGGCTTTTGATCGATCGGAAACGATCAAATTCAGTACCGTTTTCACTAAAAAAAACAACAACAGAGCATTTCCATCAAGTTCAATCAAATTTCTTAGAAATATTTCCAACTTCCCCACAGGGTTAAGAAAATTATTAATTCTTCTTAATTTCTATCATATAATGACATAAAATCGCAACATTTTCGAGCTAATCTGAAAAAATTCAACTCTGTAAAAAACAGAGTTATAGTTTACAGAGACTTCGGGATCAATTCGGGTCGTCGCGGGTAGAAGAGATAGCCAAACTGATCCGGGTTTTCGTATTTTGCTTACAAGTGGCTCACAAAAAAAAAAACCCCAAGGAATCCGAACTTTTTCCCTTCTACGTGCACTTGGTTACACGTGGCTAATTTGGCTACACGTGGCTAATTTGGCTACACGTGACATATACAACGCTGGCAAAGCTATTTCGACCCAAAGTTTGGGAATGGGAAAAAAGACCCACTGGTTGCTCTATCTGTGAACCAAAAAATTTAAAAGAAACAAAACAAAATCCATTCATTTCACTTCCTCCAAGTGGATTCGCAAGGTTATAGTTGCACAGTTTATTTTCTTCATTGAAACTAAACTACAGTTTTGTAATTGAATTTCCACCACTTCATTAGACAGAGGTTTCAGGCAGATTTAAAGTAATACGTATACCTGCCTTCGAGCTGTTCGACAAAATTGCCAAGAGAGTTTTTCCTCCTCTTTCTTATTTCATTGCTGTTGAAGTAAGCCGAAATTCAAATTATTATTGTTATTTCTAATCATAAAATTCACACATACAATAATAAACAAATGACACATTCAATTGACATTTGGGGTTAATTTTGAAATGTATTTAGCTAAGGTTTGCTTAGTTAGTATTTGAAATATGCTTTTGATTCTAGAGTTGTTGATGTGAGGAAATTAAAATTATGGGGGAAGGGAGGGGGAGATGTTTGGTTTTTGTGTTCACTTACCAACTCAGTATGCTGTGTTGCTTCAGAGAGTAGTGGACAGAAAGGGTACTCATTCAAATTCTGTGCTTGGTCTTCGTTGGAACGAGAAGCTCAAGTAAGCTTCGAAACCTTTGGTGTATTTGCAGAGAGTATTTTCTCTTTCATTAACCTTTGGTGTTGTTAATGTTAGTTCTGTACATATTTGTTGTGAATGGGTGCCTAATTATGGGAAGCAAATGTTTTCTCTATGTTCTCAAGTAAAGATGAAAAGTGTTGAACATATTTATGCACATAATTAATCTTTTTGACTACCTGGTTGTAGGAAGGGAACTTTCTATGGTGGATTCAGCTGACACGTACCATGTCTTGTTGAAAACTACATGAAGAAGGTACTAAACTTCACAAATTTCTTCTCTCCAGCTTTCCACCAACTCATGCACTTATTTGGTTCTAAGAAATCATACAGTTAAATTAAGCTTTTTTATATTTGGTTACAGGAAATCAAGGTTGATGATATGCACTACTGTTTCAAAATGTGTGACAAATGTATGATACCAAATTAAGGGGTGACAAAAGTTAGAGTCAAGGATTGACTCTTGAACAGGCTGTGGTGGATATAGGACCGAGAGAGAGTCTCGGTTTGACATTCGTGGCATTGTCAAGGACAAGAAAGCTACGAGACCTTGCGTTTAGTCCCATGTTCACTTTCGAAAGAATTGCAAGAATTAGTACATGCCATGGCCTTTCATTAAGACCTAAAGAAGAAGAGAGATTGAGAGAGCTATCAAATGCAACGTTATAGTATATCAAGGTCATCTCTCTCACTGCATTTTCTTTTGTTACATTTACACTTACATTATTGATGGCTCCATTTCAAAAAATTGATGTCTACATTTTATCACACTTTAATTATTGAACTTTTTTGTTCATGCGTGCATGATAGGATATCCATGGATGTCGGAAAAGTATATTTTAAAAGTTAAAACATTGTGAACTCTATTTAATAAAATAAATGTACAATCCGTAGAAAATTGCCGAAAAATTGCCGAAAACGATCGGTTATTTTTATTGTCGCATTTTTGTTTCTTGGTCGGCCCCCACTGCTGTAGCAGTAATCTAGTTTAAGATATTTTGTTTTATTTTCTTTCCAAATCCTTTTACTCCAGCATTGGAACTACATGGATGACAAGAATCAAGTTCTTTTCAGCCTTGTATCAATGAACCGAGCAATAGAAATGTACTACTCCCTCCGTCCCACTATTAATCGACCCATTTATTTTTAGATTTTGTCCCATTAATAGTTGATTTTATATCATTTGATATTCATGTTTATATTCGATACGTAGATGTTTTAAAATGTTTTTCAATGATATAAAATTTACAAAAATCCGTGGTAGAGTTTGAGAAATAAATCATTTCTAAATTGTACTACTAGGTCAATTAATAATGGGACGGAGAGAGTAGTATTTTTTATTTTAGTACGACGTTAGTCGTTGCTGATTTCGGTGAAACTTTATTGAGACTTCTTGTGGAGGTTTTATTTGAAGGAAATGAAGATTACCATCAAAAAAAGAAAATCAGTTTTTTGGTTAATTAACCCTTGAATTTGAATTCCTTAGTGAAGAAGACAAGCAAAATATGACTACGGTTCATAAAGCCAAAAATTTAAATTATGTGGTCCTCATATCCCTGTGGGATAATTCACCCAAACTTTTATAACTGATTTTTATATCTACTTACTAAAACACCCTTTATATCATCTCTCACCTGCAACCTCTTCTTCCTCTTCAGCCGACAACGACAATGGAGAAGTTGTGGTGCGTGACTAAGATCTAAAGGAGCAATACATATTAAATTAGTTGCTGGTGGTGATATATTTGTCGTGCGGTAGCAAGAAATCAGTAAGAATACTATATACTAATCGGTTTTGATTTTGATTTCGTTATTTTGATTTTGCAGACGTGAATGAAGATGTTTTTCAAAATCTATTTCAGAAATCAGAAGCAGAGGTCGTTGTTTTTTCTAATTAAGTATTAATTGCTGAGATAGTGATGATACAAGAAACAAACAGACAGGTTGATGTTAATGGAAATACCCCTTGTTGCAGCTTTTTTTTAATCTCAGTCAGTTGAATGTAAATCAATGAATATGTAGGGTTCGTTTGTGGTGGTCTGAAAAATGGGTTTAATTTGGGTGATTGTTAGTACAAATTTGGGGGGGTTCTAGTGTCAATCAATTATGAGTTGAGAACAAAGTGCAGGTTGGGTTTTGCCTAAAAATATTGTTTCTCTCTACAAGGAAATTTGTCTGGTGTTTAATTTGTTTTACCACTACCTCCATGATAGAACTACATTAGAAGCAACAACTCCCTACTTAACTCGAGATGAATTGAAAAAAAAAACAGCATAATAAGCAGTAGAGCTCATCGGATCATGCTGAATTTTTCGCATTAGTTTGGGTTCTTTATTTTTGTATGGCATTTCATCAATCTTTTTTAACATTTTTCAGTATACATTTAATTGCTTTACGGTGTTGCGGTATTGGTACTGACATATCTGAACCAAGTTTGTTCATTCCATGAGTTATTGTTTCTTTCTCTCTGTGGTCAACTAATACTAATCGTGGTGATTTATAGGAATCCTTTACGGGTGAGCCAAATGGAATCCTAGTTAATTATATGATTGAATGAAATTGCACAGGGAAGGAGTTGTTTGCATGGTTAAAGAATCAAACTGAAGTCATTCCATCTTCACCAGCAACAGGCATGCCAAGTGTTTGAATAAATGCTTGAACCAATTCTGCAAAAACGGTGCAAAAAAGCAACAAAAATAGCGAGCTTGTACTACTAGTTCCGAATGATGGAAGTAGGAAAATAGAGTGGAAACAACAAAGATTCACTGAATCATGAAGGGGGTAATTGCTGGATGGGAAATTTTGCAGCGGGATGTGTGTTTGGATGCGCGAATCGGATGGTTTTTTTATAGACTTTGGCTGTACAAGATGCACCCGAGTGCATAATGTATATTCCGACAGAAAAATAGGTTTTGGTTATGTATAATATATTGCAGGTGATTACTAGGATAAACCTAGATTTATCCCCTAAATTACACAAGATGCACCCGAGTGCATAATGTATAATTCTGACGGGAAATAGGAATTGTCTGGTTGCACTCGAGTGCATAATGTGTATTTATTTATTTTTGATTCTCATGGGAAAAATGTTTTTCGCCAGGTTGCACCTGGGTGCATAAAGCATATTCTTTTAGAAAATAAATTTTGGCCAAATTGCACCTAGGTGCAGGGTGCATAATGTATATTTTTATAGGAAATTAATTTTGGTTTGGTTGCACCTGGGTGCATAATGTATCCTCGGCCTAGTTTAAATTTATTTATTTATTTTCGAATTTCATATCAACAATGAATCTTGTTTTGTAGAGATTTCCGAGCCCTTTCCAAAAATATAAATTTTATTAAAATTAGACTTATATTTTGGAAGTCATGACCTTTCTCACGATTAATTTTAAATTTGAGAGAGAAAATAAATACGAAAGAGAAAATGATATAATAAAAAATAAAGTTTAAAATAAAGGGTATATATGACTAAGTTTTTTTGTGTCTTTTTCACCCAGGCCCATAGTTTGATTGTCCATAATTCCCATACTTTATGGTTTGCGGTCATATGACCCATTTTCTGGAAAGAAAAACTGCGCCTTTCCCAAGTATTGTTTAAGTAGACACTCAACCCCCTGTATTGCAGTAGGCATGCACTCAACCGTGCTGAGGGAGTTGGGTTTCTCAACTGTTATGGACTTTTAGTACAAAAATATTAGCAGCTCCATGGTCTCTAATCTCTATATCCAAAACAAGTCGTATGTGCAGTTCCTAGCTGCCTAGCATGAGATATATAATCTTTTCTTTAGGACAACTACAACATTTTTTTTCTTTCAGATAATAAATTCTCGAAGGAAATTTCATCCTTTATATTCTTAATCGGTACATATTGATGATTTGATCCTTCAATTTTCTTTTGCATCAAAGCCAAGTCATTATATTTATGCGTACATTCCCCACCTGTTGGTATATGCAAATTTTCAGGTGCATGATGATATCATACACTTGATGTATGCTTGATAAAACGAAAAGAAAACACTTGACGTCTACCATTCCGTTCCCTTGGAATTCCATGAAACCAGTTAAATCAACCATCATCTCAAGTTATTTTATGCAGAAATATACTATACATATTGACTCGCTTGTTTTCTTCCCCTTGAGTCGTCCACTTCAAGATTTTAAGTCCTTTTCGTTTTCTATGTACCGAAGAGATCTTTGGATTCTTGTTGCAATGGTAGTTCAGAACTGGTCACTTACAAAAAAATCGACCAATCATAAAAGCAAGAATATATTCTGTAATTAAGAACCAAAATGCTCTCATCCAACGAAATTGCTTGTGCAAGGGTATTGGATTCTCGCGGGCAGGGTAGAGTTTTGGCGTCATGGCTCCTATTCATCTTTGTACTTGTTTCGTTGGATGGTACCAAGAATATATTAATTAAGTACGTTGAGATATACTCAAGCAAATAATCAGACTTGCTACAGATATTAGGATGCAAATTTTACGCGGATCATAATAGACATGCAACACTGTGGATTACTTAGAATAATACTAAGTCATTACTCGTCCTCCTGACAACTAAATCACTAATTGTATCGTTCATCCAACCTAAATAGCACTAGATATACTTTCTAAGTAAACTATACCATCTTTTAACCTAGGACTAGGAGAAAACATGAAAGTAATTCTGAAGCTTCAACCATACGAACTCATCCATCTCACGCAACACTTCTATCCACTCCACTTTCTTTATGTTGTCAAATCCATTGAGGTGTAAATGAAATCCCCCGACACCTAACCCATACCGCAATTACGGTGTACTGACTTGGAATCTAAGCAATCCCAATTCGCGCACAAACGAAGCAAGTTAGCGTGTTTTAAACTAATCTGATTAAGAAAATAATTTAGTCTTTAGATCGTAAATCTGACAGACCGTTGCAGAATCGACATGAAGGCTAACAAAGTGGGAACTCGTTCAAAAAAACTAATATTTAATTCGGGTCCGCCAAAAATCATAAATGGGAACAAAATATACCATTCGCTTTGTTTTGTCCGAATCGTTTTACACTTGCCTGAAAAAATCTGCTTATCCATTTTCGGCAAGAGGTTTAATTTCACGCGAAAGCCATGACTGTGGACCCCAGCTCTTAACCTCCGCAGGGTCTTCACACGGTCAATCTGAAATTCCATCATTTCCCAGAAAGTTCCCAGAAAGAAGCTACAGTGAAACTACCTAAGCGGTTTCTGATTTAAATTTCATACCAGAGTCGGTCCTATAAATAGATGAATTATACAATACATTCACACTAAAAGAAGTTTTATCAATTAGATATCTCCCAGCAAAATCAATAATAATTTTTTTTTCCTAACTGCATTGCTTCTTCATACTCTTTCTATACGGTGATCATCTTTTCCCTCTAGAGATTACTGTTCATAACTTTAAGAAACACCAATGCCATTTACTAACCCTTCTTCTTCTTCCTCTTCATCCCATGAATATTTTGAACGTCCTATTTTAAGTAAACCTCATAAAAGATGGAGATGTGCATTCACTGTTATTTACTCTTCCAGAGTTTTTCTTTCTTTAGCTAAAAAGATCATCTCTATTAAAGAGACCCCGTTTTTCGTTGGTGTCTCACGTTCGCCGTCTTATACTGCTCTTGATATTATCAGCACTGAACAGGATGGAGATAACAGCGGTCAAAAGGTAAGTTTCTCTATTGTTGGTCACAAGAAACTTATTGATACAGTGAAGGAAAAAAACCTGCCATCAATTGAGTCAGTTTGGTGGTGTTCATGGAGTTGTAAATAAGCTTCAAACTGATGTGAATAATGGGATTTGTGGTGGAGATATAGACATTAGTCGCCGCCGTGAATCCTTTGGTACTAATACATATAAAAGACCAGCCTTGAAAGGGTTCTTCCACTATTTGATGGAACCATTCAAAGACACCATTATTCTTATTCTACTAGCATGTGCAGCACTCTCTATTGGTTTCGGTATGAAAGAGAATGGTGTTAAGGAAGGTTGGTACGATGGTGTTAGTATTTTTGTTGCTGTCTTTCTTGTTGTTGGTGTTTCTGGTGTGAGTAACTTTCGACAATCAAGACAGTTCAATAAACTTTCAATGGTTAGTAACAATATTCAGATTGCTGTTATCAGAGACGGGAGAAGACATACCATGTCTATCTTCGACATTGTCGTTGGGGATGTCATATGTCTAAAGATTGGAGATCAGATTCCAGCCGATGGATTGTTCTTAAGCGGATACTCTCTGCAAGTTGATGAATCGAGTATGACGGGAGAGACTGAACCATTGGAAATTAATGTCAGTAGGAACCCTTTCCTGCTCTCAGGATGCAAAGTGGTGGATGGATATGGCTATATGATTGCAACATCAGTCGGCATGGACACTGCATGGGGAGAGATGATGAGCTCAGTCAGTAGTGATTCCAGTGAGAGAACACCATTACAAGATCGGCTTGATAAACTTAATTCGTATATAGGGAAAGTTGGACTGACAGTGGCTTTCCTTGTTCTCGTGGTGCTGTCTACCCGTTATTTCACAGGTAACACATTAAACAAGTTAGGCCAACGAGAGTTCAATGGAAGCAAGACGAAGTTTAACGATGTGATGAACGCAGTGGTCCGCATTATTTCTGATGCAGTAACGATTGTCGTTGTAGCAATTCCAGAGGGCTTGCCGTTGGCTGTGACACTCACACTTGCTTACTCAATGAAGAGAATGATGGCTGATCAGGCCATGGTTCCGAAACTAGCTTCCTGTGAAACTATGGGTTCAGCCACCACAATATGTACAGATAAAACAGTTACTCTCACCTCTAAACCAAATGAAGGTGACCAAATTTTTCCTTGGCCAAGAAGCCATGAAAGATGAGAAAGCCTCACCCGCAGTGAGCTTTGGTATTCTTGAATTGTTCTATCAAGGGGTTGGACTAAACACAACCGGCAGTATTTATGCACCAACTTCGGGAATGACTCCTGAGATCTCCGGTAGTCCAACTGAGAAGGCTCTTCTTTCGTGGGCTGTATCAAATTTGGGAATGGATATGGAGGAATTGAAGCGAAGCTGTACCGTTCTTCATGTAGTAGCATTCAATTCAGAGAAGAAGAGAAGTGGGATTTCCTTGAAGAAGAAGAATTCAAACATCGTTCATGTGCACTGGAAAGGAGCAGAAGAGATGATATTAGCTATGTGTTCCAGTTATTACCGAAGTACCGGAGTCATACAAGTCATGGGTGAAGGTGAAAGAATGAAACTCGAGGAAATCATCAAAAATATGGCAGACCAAAGTCTTCGATGCATAGCCTTCGCTTATGATCAGTTCCAAGAAGAAGACTTACAGAAGAATGATGGTGAAGAAGCAGGTCGAAAGCTAAAGGAAGATGGGTTGACTCTATTGGGACTGGTGGGTCTGAAAGACCCATGCCGTCCTAGTGTGAGACAAGCTGTGGAAGCCTGCAAAAATGCCGGAGTAAGTATCAAAATGATCACAGGAGATAATATTTTTACTGCAAGAGCAATAGCAACTGAATGTGGCATTCTTGATCCCTATGATCCCAACTTGAACAACGGAGCTGTGGTAGAAGGAGTAGAGTTCAGAAATTACACTGTGGGGGAGAGGATGGAAAAGGTTGACAGAATTTCTGTGATGGCAAGATCATCTCCATTTGATAAGCTTTTGATGGTGCAGTGCTTGAAACAAAAAGGACATGTGGTTGCAGTAACTGGAGATGGCACAAATGACGCACCAGCTTTAAAAGAGGCTGATGTAGGACTCTCAATGGGAATTCAAGGCACCGAAGTTGCAAAAGAGAGCTCAGATATTGTCATTCTAGATGACAACTTTGCTACCGTCGTCACAGTTTTGAGGTGGGGGAGGTGTGTTTATACTAACATCCAAAAATTTATCCAATTCCAGCTGACTGTGAACATTGCTGAACTAGTAATCAACTTCATTGCAGCCGCTTCTGCTGGTGAAGTTCCTCTTACAACAGTCCAATTGCTATGGGTGAACCTCATCATGACACTCTGGGAGCCCTAGCCTTGGCCACAGACAGACCTACCGAAGAGCTCATGAAGAAACCACCAGTGGGTCGTAACCAGCCACTAATTACGAATGTCATGTGGAGAAACCTCGTCGCCCAGGCGTTATATCAGATATTCGTCCTCTTGATCCTGCAATTCAAAGGAAATGTTATATTCGGAGTGAATGAGGATGTCAAAAACACCTTAATCTTCAATACTTTTGTTCTATGTCAAGTATTTAATGAGTTCAATGCAAGGAAGCTGGAGAAGAAGAACGTGTTTGAAGGAATACTCAAGAACAAGTTGTTTCTAGGGATCATCGGAATCACCATTGTTCTTCAAGTGGTTATGGTTGAATTCCTAAAGAAGTTTGCAGATACAGAGAGGTTGAACTGGGGTCAATGGGGAGCATGTATCGGAATTGCGACCATATCTTGGCCTCTCTGTTGGGTCGTCAAATGCATACCAGTTCCTGAAAAGCCGTTATTCGATCTTCTCAAGCGATGAAGCTCTTGAACTGGTTTACTGAAACCTCAGTAGCTATTATTCCCTTTCCATTTCTATTATATAGTAAAAAATGATGTTTGCAGTGCAGCAGTAGGATCTAGATGCATTTGATTTCTTTGTATATGAATTTTTTTCTAATCCTAAATAGAATTTTAACAGCATATGATACATTTGCAAATTGGGTGTTTCTGTGACTAATTTGAAGCAACAGTCCTGAATGAAATTAATCATTCCCATAGAGAAACAAAATTACAGGAGCAACAAACTTTCTACTAGTTGACTTGATAACACTATAATTCCAAGCCATCGTTCAATATTTCTTATTCAACTAAATATTTTACAATGTCACGTATTGCCATATTGGGGATTTCAATGCAGTGCTGAGAATGAAATTTTCCTTCAGTGTTGGATTAATGTCATTGGAGTATAAGAAAAATAAGAAGACGATGAAAATGCTTTTACCTCCTCGAGTAAAGTTTGATCGATTTTTTTACAATAAAAAGAATTAAAGCCTGGGAGAAGAAGCAGAGCACTCCATCAGCTGATGATCCACGAGAAATCAACGATGCCAGGGTCCTCAGTTTGGATTGATCCTCTCAGTTTGTAACCCTAAATTTGATTTTCCCAAACTAATATTTTGCATTGCTAGAGGAAAGGTAGAGAGAGAGAACTGTAAACTGTTCCATTCGATCAAGAAAACGAAAAGAAGAGAGACGATTTCAAGTTCCCAAAGAGCCAAAAGTAACTGCGCTCTTGGCCCTTGGATATACCGCACCAAGAAAGTCTACAATGGTCAAACTAAAGCCATCTGATATCCAACGACTATGATGTTACTTTGCAAAGGCGTTAACTACTGCATTTTTCGTGTTTCCCTCAATCGCGACAAATGTTCCCTCAACTGCGTACGCATATAAATTTGCACTTTAAACCCGTAAATGGTACTGTTCGCCAAAGATACAGATATCTACGTTGACGCTCCTGGTCCCAATTTGGGTCCTAGAGGACAAGATAACAGAACCTGTACTGCTGTATATACCGTAATAATATAACCTCATGCAGAGATATAGCACAAACTATGTCTTTTCATTGTTAAAAAGCACACAAAACAGCAAGTATATGATACAGCGTCTGCCATTTTAAGTTCAAGGAGAAGACATAGGTGATGACAAGCCTATTTACAGAGGAACCCAATCCAAGCTTAAAGTTTTCCTTTGGAGACACCTGTTTCTCTCGGGTCAAACTTGTAATTCTCTTTTCCATAAGAGAGTCAGAGAGAGAGATCTTCCATGTTTTCAAATAGCAATAAAACACACTTGAGATCATACATAAGTTTTATAGAAGGTTTCTTTCAAACAATGGAACACCACGTGGTATCATCTACGCTGGAACAGCATCAGGGACTCTACCGTTCTCTGGAACTGCCAAACTGTCATAATAATCAACCAGGACTTTCCACCCGCCGGGACACATGAAGCCATTAGGTGGGTTTTCTTTGTTTCTTGCAAGTGTCCGCATCTGTAAAACGAAAGAAAAACCTCACTTAGCATGAATTCTAGAGCATAGATATAGAACTGACGAAAATGATATTGATTGGATTCTAAATCATTTGAGTGCGGTTTTGGGGGTTTATTGAGCAGATAACTGCCTAACTCTACAGTAAGAATCACTCACTGCGTTCGCCCACCTTACATATGGGAATACAGAGGGTAATAAAGCTCTAATAACTGTCACTCTCATAGGGAAGGTAGGTGTATGAGCCAAGATCTCAATGACCTCAGTTTAATTTCTTCTTTGTATATGAAATGATACTTAAAGATGAATCTCATGTACTGAGGATCCACACTAAGACCTAGGTACAACGCCAAAACCATACTGCCAACCACAAGTAGTCTTTCATGGCAAAGCTCAACTGAATGATTTAACAGTCAAATCTATTAAAACTTGTCTTTTGCATTTTTCTCTTATAATGATTCATCAGGTTAGGATAATCGGATTAAGTAAATTCCGGGCACGGAGTTTGTTAGCGTACGTGCTGAGCACTGCCAAAGGTGAAAACATTATAAAACGTTTTGCGAGTGCCATTACTATCCTGGAAATAAAAGTGCAAATTTGTAAATGAAGGGTTACCTTAGTTCCCGAGATGAAGATGAAATCGTTAGGCCTTGATGGATCAAAGAAAGCCATCTTGCCTTGTGTCTTGTCGTAAGCAGCCACCTACACAAGTACAAGAAATGCAAGTATTTATTGTTTGAGCTAACACGACAAAAATCCAAGAAAACTGTAAGAGTCGAGGACTGTGCTGCACACCTTAAATGGGAGGATATTCAATCGTTGAAGTCCTGGAGCCATACTGAGCACCTTCTTTCCATGATCAGCATCGTACAGGTCCCTCTTCTCAGTAGGATGACCCATACCAGCAGGGTCTCGACCCACAATGTAAAAGTTGGCTCCTGCATTGATCCTGGCCTTTGCATGCCACTGTACCTCAGTAGGGCCTGCATAATGCATGGGAGATGGGAAAATAGACACAACTGTCGTCTCTGGATCAAGCACACCATCTTCAAGAACCTGAAAGAATAATCTCTTATTAAGCATACAAACATCTAGAGTAAACAGAATAATCACCCTTTTCTTCTCCTTTTGATTTTTGCTGGAGTTACCTTTTCGTGTTGCTTCATTCGCCAACTAAGCGGCACATCATCAGCCTTTGTATATCCACCCAAAGGATGAAGCAACAAGACAGGATTCTTATAACCCATATCCAGAAGCCTTTTGCGTGTGTCAGTCATGAGCAAAGCATGGCCATTGTGTACAGGATTCCTGAGCTGGAATGCAAACACTGCATCAGCATTTCGTTTTGTGAATTCCTCACGGAGTTGTGCAGGAGACAGACGAAAGCGATCAAGTCCATCATTGTAGTTGACTGGTTCTATAACCTCCAAATCACCACCAATGAGCCAGTTTCCTGCATTAGTAATAGCTTGGTCTGCGTAAGGCAAACCTGGGGCAGTGGTACCCCAAGTTCTAGCTATTCTCTCTTCTTTGTTGTGCTTGTAGATCTCAATGCTGAAATAAAATAGTTGAAATCAAGTATTATTAGGAAATCATATAAGATTGATCAGGAAAGATCTAATCAATGATTTACGATCAACAACAAGTAGAGTCAAACTAATGGACTTATCGGTTGAGGAAGTCGTATGTTATATGCCTATAAATTCTAAAAAGAAGATAATCTTAATTTTTTTTATAATACTTGCTCTTAGGGTGGATGTATTTCACAAAGACGGGGAACAACCTGCTAGCCAAAAGTGTACATCAAAAATTTGCATATCCCCAGACTCCAGTGAGTGCATTAAAGAGAATTTGGTAATCAGACACATAAGAAACTAGTTAGTTCAGGACTATCTCTTGCAGAATGTTTGAATATTTGTTAAATTAATATATCTGTTTCATGCTTTCTTCATGAAAAGGATTCAATCGGTATCTAAAACGTTGGACATCCGTGGAGTCTAAGCTAGTTATCTATGTGAACATAACCAAAAAACCTATCGACGAGTATTTCAAAAACATGGTAAACCAGATAGTGTCTAGACTCTAGGAATTATGATGTTCAGCTATGAACTGTTAAAATTTAACTAAGCATCGCCATCATTTACATCAAGTATTACGGGAAACATCAACAGTCTCCAGTTTAACACTAAACAGCAGTCATTACGGCCACTAAGACTGTATCAAATTAACCTAGGAACATATTTTCGCTGACAGATAGTATAAGATATAAAAATGAACTAGGAGTATCAACTACTACAATCAGTTACCAATGCTAAAGTGTGGACAAAAACAACAAATGTAAGTCTTGACAAAAATGAAAAACTGCAAGCAAAACAACAAAACTAGAGTGAAAACAAAAGATGTTCCACCTAATATTCTAGTTTGGACCACAGTCTGAGCCACCAAGTCTAAACCCTTTTTCTTTTCAATAGTTCACGTATCTTCTTTTGTTCAATAGTTTCAACTTCAGGTCACAGAACTCGCTTATGACGTAAAATTAATGCACCAAACTAAGCCCTAAAATCTACAATCATCATGGGGAATAAAAAGAAAAAAAAAATCTTACTCTTTCAAGATTGCAATAGGATTATCATCAGAATCAACAAGAGCAACTTTAGACGATTCACCGATCCTTGGCTTTTGCGAATCATCAATCGCAAGAACAATCGGCACAGACATGTTGACAACAGAACCGTCATCAAGTCTGAGTGAATTGAAATGAAGAGTTTGGAGGAACTGGGATTCTCTCATGAATCCATTAAGAGGACTTGCCCAGCCCTCACTTAATACATGAACCCATTCTAAATCAATCTTAGATAACTTAATCCTTGGGATCAACAAAGCTTCTTTCTTTTTCTCATCTTTTTGATCTTTCTTAACAAATAGTTCAACTAGTTTTCCACCATCTGGTTCTATCAAACCAGATGAAACTCTGAGTTTCTGATAGCTGGACCCTTTTTTCTTGGGCAAAACAGAGATTGAGATGTTGAGGTTTGAGGTATTGAAATGGGTTTTACGGGTTGAAGGTAATGGCGACGAATTAAGGGGTTTGAGATTTAGGAAAAGGCTTGTCATGGATGCCATTAGAGAAGAGAGTTTCTTTTGGAAATGAGAGAAAAATATTGATTTGGGGGGTTTGTTAACAAAAGTCTGAAGAGAGACGAACAAGGGTAGTTTGGGAAATTGGGTGAATTATTGAGTTTGGTGGACTGCTGATATGGAATCCGTTAAAATATTTGGATAGTATTCAGATGAGATAGA
>JAJJMB010005785.1:1260402-1284013 GCA_023531105.1 Papaver atlanticum | reverse complement strand
GGTCCCAAAATGAGTTTTTGAAAAAAAAACTTACTTTTTTGAATTTTCGAATTATAACAATCGGAAGTGAGATAAGTGAACCTAACTTCCGATTATATAATGACATTTCGAAATGAGAATCACCATATTCGGTAGTAATTTCAGTTAAACAAACTTTTAATTATATACTGGCCCCAAAATGAGTTTTTGAAAAAATAATAATTAATTTTTCGAATTTCGGTACTACCATAATCGATAGCCAATTATGTTACTTTAACCTCCGAATATATTCAATTTTCGAATTTTGATACTACCATAATCGGTAGTAAATTGTGTTAGTTTAACTTCCGAATATATAATGGCCCCAAAATGAGATTTTGTCAAAATCCTTTAATTTTCGAACTTTGGTACTACCATAATAGGTAGTCAATTGTGTTAATAAGTGATACTCATTATCTTCCGATTGTGTTCATGGCCCCAAATTCAAATTTTCAAAACTTAAGAAAATTTCTCAATTTTCTACTTTCACAATCGGTAGTTAATGGTGTTCATTATCTACCGATTGGGCTTAATTTTTAGTACAGAAAAATTGAATTTTTTGAATCAGGAATAATCGGTAGATAACAATCAATTTCTTAAGAACATCAACCATAATCGGTAGATAAAATAGATTGCTATCTACCGATTATGTTTATGCTACTGTAAATCCTAGAAATTCCGGATCAAATTTTTTATTTTAAGCAATCAAATCCTAATTTTGGATCACAACTACTATCATTTATCCGTTTTGTTTGTTTAACTCGTTGTTTTTTTTTTTTTTTTTGATGTTATAAGTTTCAACTTTAAGGTTAATGAATTTTGGGTTTTAATTTTAAAACAATCAATCATAAAATTTGTTTGATCAACGATCTTTGGTTTCAATCAAAATTAAAACGATGAAAAAAATATTTCAATGGGTAGAAAAGAGATGAAGAAGAGGAATGATATGATTATGAAAATAAAGGATATAGGTTTAGATTTAGATTTAGTATAAAGGTGAAGGACAATATAGACAATTTCTATTTTTAAGACACCCCTTAACCCCCTTCAATGGATGGGAATAAAAGGTGGCCCCTAATTCCTTTCAAGTAGCCCCTAAATATGCCAGGATATTAATCTATAATCTATTTTAAGTTTCAACTCTTCGCTCAGAATTTATGTCAAACCAATGCGAAACTACAAACTCAACTCTTGAGTCTCGAGATCATGAATCTTTGTTATTTTTGTAGAAGTACCACGTGAAAGAAAACGGTAAAGAAAATGAAAGTATATCAGGTTTTTTAAAGGTCCCATGTCCATGGATGTGCGGTCCAAAACGGAAGTCTTTTTGGTTTCTCTTTGTCCATGTATATAAAGTATATTGTACCCATGTAACCATATAACTCTCTTATTCATAGAATCCTTCTTTTTCTTTGCCTCTTTCTCTTCCCTGTTATTCCACTGCAACAAGGTATCATGCACGATGCTATACCGCAGAGCTAGATTGGATCGGTTGATTTTTTTTCTTCTACATCTACATGGATGATTTACACATTAGCATGGAATCAAATCAATTAAGTTAGATTTACGTATTTTTTATTTATTTTTCCTTTCTTTTCCTTGTATGCAAATCCAATATAATTTTGTGACTTTATATCCATGTAAATCTAAGATATTTGAATCTGTGGTACAAAATTGATTTGATGTACGTAGTAATTGTTTTTGTACAAGCCATATGTATGCAAATCCTTCCATAATCAATTGAGTGATTATATTCTATAGTATAATAATATTAATATGATGGATTTTTGTGCCTGTGTTATGGGCGATCATGTTTTATGAACGAAGGAGAAAGAGAAAGAGAAGCGGCTGGAAAACGAAGGAGAAAAGGAAGACGGGGGAGAAAGAAACTCTGTCCGAATATCTCCAACCCTACCTGATTCGGTCCGGTCCAGCTCACCGACCCAACCCATCCGGTTCAACCAGCTGTGTCCTGTTCCAGTTTTTGGTATCCTGGTTTTGGGGCGTACATGTGTGAAGCGGTTCTGGTTTTGTGTATGTGTGGATGGAATGGAACCAAAGCTTGGCTTGAGGTATGTAACTTTTGTGCGTCTTAACATTGAGTACTTGCTGGGCTTATTTATTTGTTTCTTAGAACATGCCTAGTTCTGTTTTTTTTTGTCTTAAGATAAATCCATATCATATAAACGGTCCACTTAGATTTTGATGGTTGATTTTAATCATTAAGAATTTTGGTCTTATTTTATTTTGTTCTATTGAATATGATATTGGATATAGTTGAATGATGTCTTTTATTCAATTGGTTGTACCAACTCTATTCCAATATATTCATTTGGAGTTTAGAAGTACTTGAGCACCATTATCGCATACTTGATATTATCTCCCTAAATTTGAATTCCGTGGGATGTAATCCACTTGCTCGACTATTAAAGAGTCAGTAGTTTTAAAAGATACATAGTAAATAAAATCACATGTATTCCAATTTTTTGGAAGAACTCACAAAAGATGATATGAGTCAGAAAATTTGCATTTCTCAACTTCATCCATGATACTAACGAACCAGTATATATTGAAGTATGACAACAAGAGAACTATCTTTAGTAATCTATTCAACCTAAAGTAAGTGGTTTAAATGTGTAGTGAGATTCTCTTGGCCTGTTGAGATAAAGAAATTTCTCAAATTAAGCTAAATGCAACAAAGTTAAAAATGGAAAAAAACCCCGAATGAGGGTCAAACCATTCGACTCATACGATTGTTGGCATAGTGAAATATGTGTAGAGGGACGTATGTGTCATGAGATAAATATGTAATTTTATCTTTTATAGCAATAATACCAACACACAAGTATCAACCGAACATGGGATTAGCTAAAATGTAATTCTAGCTCTCATCATAAATGAAAGAGTTGGAAATGCACCTGGTTATAGATGTTGGTATATGCAATGTAATGCGTGTATCATAGTAGCAACCAATTTCTAGAGGAGATCATGTTTTAGACATCAACTTTAATGACAAGAAGAACTTTGCTTGGCCAATTGACTATTTAATTGAACTAGATCAAATGTCTGCGCTTATGGAAAGTACGCGCAGAGACATAAAGTACATCATTCCCACGAGACATAAATTATCTAAAGCACTTGAGATATATCTGGATGAAATGTAACATATATTCATTCTAAAGTAATTGAGTTGAATCCGACTTTTGTTACATAATAAGACCACACCACTTATTAAATCTCTTAAGACTCAATGTCTAAGCTTTGTGTACTAAAGGATAATCACATCTTGTTAAGGGAAAAGGGTGTTCATGCGTGAACTATTACCTACCTTTTTGGAAACTTACAGTGAGAATAGAGTTGATTGCATCTATAAATTATTTCTATTAAATGTGGAAGAAGCATATTCTTAGAAAATTAATGTGTCAATCTAGTGAAATGTAAATCACTTGATTTGCACTGCCTCTCCCCATTATGCTTTAAAGTAAGAAAGCACGTCACTCATCTTACAAAGTCTTTCTTTAGTAAAACATGATTGAGACCATCCTGTTTTATTTAGATGCAAATAGAAAATAACTCATTCTTCAAAGAAATAAAGTGTTGTTGGTGAACATATATCCATGCAGAATGCGGGCCATTCAAGTGATTTATGGCTCTGGTGGATGATTCGACGCGTTGAATCAATTATTGCTCATAACAAACAATGCGTTTAATTTTTGTAAAAACTCCTAACACATATTACACAATGCAAAGTGCAAAGGCTCGCCACCCTTGTTAATGCTAGAGAATTTACATCAAAAGGAATTGATGAATATTGCATGTTTAATAGGATCAATATAGAGCATCTTATACCCAATGGTCTCGCGGAGGCTACCATCAAAGGTTACAGATGGTGTCTAAGGAATAGGTTATGCATACCAACCTACCTTTTATTGCTTTGGGTATATGCAATATTACACGCATCTTTACTTAATTCGTTTTAGAACCCAATATTAGTCAGCCTTTTCTGCGTACCAGTTGGTAACTGGATTTAAGCCTGACATTCATGTTCTTACGCATTATTGGTTGCATTATATATGTGCTATTACGTCTCCACATCGTACTATGACGGGTCTTCAAAACTGTTAAGTAGTTATGTTGGAAATGGAGTTCCCAACAATAATCTGCATTTTAAACTTTTGGCAGGGGATCTCTTACCGCTAGATTTGAGGGTTATCACTTTAATGAGACAGTCTTACCGTCGTTAGGGGGAGATAAGAAAATGTATTTTCTAAGGGAATGACAGGAGTTGTCGTGGTGTGTTCCCACTGTGTCTTATATAGACTCTTGTACTCCATAAATGTAAATGTGAAGTGACAAAGAATAATCGATTTTCAGAACGTAGACTGATTGTCGCTAAAGTGATGAAATCACACATACTAGTTGCAAACCTACTTGCAAGGTTACGAATCCTCAAATAAGGTATATACATCATAGACTAAGGTGTTGTAACTACACTTAGTGGAAGTGTGGTTGAGGTCGTGGCTCCATAAAGGAAGTTGGAGAGACCACTTGGTTCGATCAATCCTCACCTAAAAAGGAAGTAGGTGAGTAAGGCACAACTTATTTATATCATCGGAAATCATCTCATAATATTGTCTCTGAATATGTCCATGAATCAAATGGAAGGACGCTCCGAAGTTTAATGATTCCAGAGAACAATGACATCCCAAATGGATTATGATAATGCGCACGAGTTAATGGAAAGATCATGCGGGCATATTGATGATTAATTTCATATACACTTGCTTAAGGAAATAGATCAAGATGAGATCGAACCAAGCTCCTTGTTGCTTAATGTCAACGAAGAGCATATTTGGCCTATACAATCCAGGTAGAACTTGGTTCTTTGACAAATATACAGGTATTTGGTGTCGTAGTGCTAACCAACCAAGTGTAAAGCTTATTGGACATACATGATTAATTTGTCACAAAGTATAATGTGAATAAATTAAAAAAGTTTTAAAGTATAAAGACTCGCCTTGTGGCGCGAGGTTTCTCACAAAGCCCTGGAATTATTCTCTTGTAATGAACGTTATAGCGTTCCGCTACTTAGTTAGCTTGGTAATTTCAAAAGGACTTGAAATACAGCATATGTATGTGGTTGTTACGTATCTCTGAAAGAATCAAGAGATATCAAATATCTACAAAAGTACTTGATTTCCTTTTGTTGCCCAAATCAAGCGACTCTAAATCAAATAGTGCATTTACAGTTAGATATAACGCTCACTTATAGATTGAAGCAATCAGGCGGATGTGGTATACCCGTCTAAGTGGCTATTTGATTTCGAGGGATAGACAAGTAAGTTATTTTTTATTGCATATTCACAAGAAAGTTCCTGATTTGGAGTTGTATCTATCTATGTCGATGGTACAGACATGATGGGTACTATTGATGTAATAAGAGACCTTAAAAGCTATTTGAAATCCAAATTTGAAATGAAAAATCTAGGGAAAGCTCGACCGAATACTGAGCTTGTGGTATATTATTCCACCAGTTTGCATATGTCTAAAGTTGTCAGGAAATTTAACAAAGACATGCATCCTGATAGCACTCCCATGATTAGTCGAGGTTCAAATGTAAGTAAGTGACCAATTCGTCTAAAGGAAGATGGCGAAGTTGTGTCGGGAGATGAACATCCCTTATCTAAGTATAATAGACGCATTATTGTACTTAGCATAATGTGCTCTACCAAATGTTACATCCTCAGTGAACTTGTTAGCTAGATATAGCTCAGCGCCAACGCAACGTCATTGGAATGGTATAGTGAATGTAATCATGTACTTAAAAATAACCATTGACATAAATTTGTTTTATCCCTGCAAAGACATTAAAAGGAATGCTAATGAAAGTGCAATCCAAAAGTTGTTGATAATGAAGGAAAAATAATCTCTTCTCCAACGAAAGTAATCAGGGGGAGATATGGTAGACTATTTTCTAGATCATTACCAATATTCAGTTTCGAAAAGTACATGACTAAAGGAACTATCTGGAACAACTCTGAAAGTAATCAGGGGGAGATGCCGACATCAGGGGGAGGATCCAAGGATATGATGTCGACATATTTTACTTCGAAATTGAAGCTGTGTTGTACTCTTTTTCCCTTCGATCGAGAATATTTTTCCCCAAAGGGTTTTGTTACTCGACAAGGTTTTTTGCGAGACAATACTAAAAACATCAAGTATGTTGAACGTTGAAGACATAAAGATCGCGTAGATATTACTGAAAATATCTGAATCAAAGAAATGAAACGCGATAGTCTGTTAAGCAACGTAACTTCCAGAATCAACAACATGGTCTTATAAATATTCAAATCACCAAAGTAAAGTGTGATAAACTCATTTTGACTGCATTAGACTAATGAAAATTGTCTGACATCAGGGGGAGCATCTAATGGTGTGTTGAACTATTTTCCTTCACCGAGGTTACTTTTTCCTATAGGGTTTTGTTACTCGGAAAGGTTTTTAATGAGACAACAACAAACACCGGGAATGTAATTTCCCAGCTAAGGCTATTGTCTTTCCCATGAGGATTTTCTGCCTTAGGAGTTGTGAAGCAACTAGTCAACTTCAATGGAGCAAAGTGATCATCTGTAACAGATCACCTTTACTTGCATTTGTCACGTTGTACTCTTTTCCTTTTGTCAAGGTTTTATCCCACTGGGTTTTCCTTGTCAAGGTTTTAATGAGGCAACGTATACACGTCCATCTATGTTCTAAGTTTAATTAATATTGTACTCTTTTTCTTTAGTTTAGGTTTTGTTCCTATGGGTTTTTCCTGACGAAGTTTTAACAAGGCAATTAAATTAGACTCGTCGATCTTTGAAGATCGTATTGCATGTGATGAACTACATGTAAAGTACGAGATAACATGTGAATAGTTGTAGCAAGGTTTTGTCCCACTGGGTTTTTCCTTGTCAAAGTTTTAATGATAAAATGTATTTCGGCACAAGTTATCAAGGAGAGGATGACATTTGAAGACCTATATTCGAAGCACTATATGTGAAGCACTACATCTGGAGTTCCATTGTTGAACCACACAAGGGGGGGTGTTAAAAGGCCCATACCCATGGATGTGCGGTCCAAAACGGAATTCTTTTCGGTTTCCCCTTGTCCATATATATAAAGTATATTGTACCCATGTAACCATATAACTCTCTTATCAATATAATCCTTCTTTTTCCTTGCCTCTTTCTTTTCCCTGTTATTCCACTGCAACAAGGTTTTTGTTTTAACTATAATGATATCTTTTTTTTTAATAGGAAAGAAAGGATATATTAAAGATCAAGAGTTTATGGATTATTTTTATCATGTTGGATTAGAGAGCTGACCCATTCAGGCATAATATTTAACCAACTAAAACAGACTAATTGAGATCTTGCATACTTAGCTAGAGAATCAACTATGTGGTTTGCATCTCAGTGTGCATAAATACACACCCAAAACTCAAAAGAACTTAAAATAGATAATGTATCTTGAACTAGATTATTTGTAGTCCATTTTATTGTTGTTGAATTCCCATTAAGCGCTGCTATCACATTCATACAGTCCCATTCTAAAGTGTATCCTTCTCCACCCTTTTGCTTTTTCCCATTGAACTGCCTCCAAGAGATCCTGTGCCTCAGCTTGCTCAGGGTCGATAGCTAGTGATGTACCTCCTCGCAATCCATAGATATTACCTGCAAAATCACGGCATATTAGTCCCCATCCTGAAGGTGTAAGTTCTTCTATATGTAAACCATCAAAATTAATCTTATAGATACCATTTGATGGTGGTTTCCAGTTTTTCTCAATAGTTTCACAAGCCCATTCCCATTGACTTGTAAGTTTTTTGCTCTATTCCATTCCTCAATCTGCAAGAAAATAGTATTAGCCACATTACTGGTGTTAAATTTCTTATTCACAAAGAGTTTAGCACAACTTGCTTTCCAGGATAACCATATGATGAAACAAACAGTTTCATACATTTTGAAATCCTTAGGCATTGAACCATACAGTTGTGTTCCGTACATCTCTGATCCCAGCAGGATACTATGCACTTGATTCCCTTAGCTGATCTCACCCACAACCAAGAGTTGCTATGACCCAAAGTCGAAGACTTGATAAACAAATCTGTCTCACAGAGAAAAGTCTATTGGCATAGATAAATATGTCTCCCACAGAAATACCTATGAGTTTTTGTTCCGTCTTTTGATAAATCAAGGTGAACAGGAACCAATTGATAAACCGGTCTTATATTCCCGAAGAACAACCTAGTATTATCAATCACCTCACAATAATCTTAATCGATTAATGAAACAAGATATTTTGGAATCACAAACGATGAGACGAAGGTGTTTGTGATTACTTTTTATCTTGCCCATCGGAGATATAAATATCGAGCCAATTCTTACAATCGTACTCAACACGATAGAAACAGCAAGATCAGATCACGCAACTACAAAGAAAATAGTTGGGTCTGGCTTCACAATCCCAATGAAGTCTTTAAGTTGTTAACCTACAGGGTCTCATGAGAAACGTAAGGTTAAAAGAGAATCGACTCTAGCCTATGCAACTAGTAACACACAAAAGTATGGGGATTAGGTTTCCCAGTTGCTAGAGTTCTCCTTTATATAGTTTTTCAAATCAGGGTTTGCAATCTAAGTTACCTTGGTAACAAAGCATTCAATATTCACCGTTAGATGAAAAACCTGATTCAACCAAGCTAATATCTTTCAACCGTTAGATCGAACTTAGCTTGATACACACAAATGAAATGTACCCTCATTTAAGCGTATGTAACCGTACCTAAACGTGTACACCATGTTGACTCAAAAATAGTTAACCGAGGTTAGCCATATGATCACTCTCATATAAACCTTGTTCATCTTAACCATAACTAGTTCAAATAACTCAAATGAAACTAGTTAAAGAGTTTTTCAATTGCTATATTCTCATAGAAGTATACAAGAACACAATTGAAGCAAAATCGGTTTGATTCACTCGAATCAATTCATGAACATTATAGCCACGGTTTGCAAAGATTGCATTCCTTATTATATAAATGTTTAAGTTCATGTACGCAATCGATTTTAGAACTTTAACCTTCAAATATGCAAATGGGTACGCATACTTGAAATACTCGGACCAAGATTGGGTTCGCCAGTACACAAACGGGTACGCGTACTTCCAATCCCAGCAGAAATATTCGGACATGAACCTTACGCCAGTACGCGAACGGGTGCGCATACTTAGGTTCCCGGATTTCTCAAGCCAACAGGTACGCATACGGGTACGCATATTATGGTTCCCGGACATGGATTACATATGTGCAAGAGTACACAACATGTCATATCCAATAATGGTTAAGTGTTCTAACCTCTTATTTCAATCATTTAAACTTTCTTAGAGGATGACAATAGCCGTTTTCACACACTATTTGCATCAAAGCAATTTTCAAGTTATTGAAATAATCATAACGAAACATTCCAAGTCTACACCAAATGATTGTATCACACAAACCATGTAAGATGTTACTCGGCAATTTTCACATGATCATCTTTTTACTTGCGTCAAGAATATAAGATGAACTTGGTCGAAGCGAAAGCTTGCCAACATATATTCCGATAAATATGTAAGCGAGTTAAACTCAGCTCGAAATCTCAAATGTGTATAATAGAAAACTATATCGTAACTCGACTTATGTCTCAATATAGGAGATAGAGTACGAATAGACTTTCCAAGTGATAGATGAGTTTCAGTCTCCACATACCTTTTGTTGATGAAGTTCCACAAGCTCTCCTTAGTAGTTCTTCGTCTTCAAATGATGAACGTCGTGAAGTCTAAGGCTCAACTACACCATCTATGTCCTAGTCCGAGACATCTATAAGTTGACTAGAAATCAAGACTTATAGTTTTGGTCACTAACATTGACAAACATGCTTGAGATAGCAATGCATGAGAGTTCGACCGAGCAGTGTTCTAACAATCTCCCCCTTTGTCAATTTTAGTGACAAAACTATCAATACATATGGATTACAAAATAAATAAAATTTTGTAGCTTCTCATCCAAATGCTTGATCTCCTTGGCATCTTCAACACGACTCGAAATCTTCGTCACTTCCAAGTACTCCATGATTCTAAACGTGTTCAACTCAGCATCATAGTTGTTGAAGATCCGTAGCGATAACAATGACAAAATAGTTGCTCTCAATCATTGTTGTACAGTGTCATAGTATCATTACACAACATCAAAGTTCAATTGTATCACAACTTTGACAACAATACTTTGGTGATATGTTTCACTCCCCCTTAGTCAATACTTCATCTCGACATGAAAACCACTCCCCCTTACATAATGATCCGTAAACCATATGTATTTGTAGTATGAAACTACACATTAATTATCCCCCTTTTTGTCAATATAAATTGGCAAAGGTACGAAAACTAGTGGGATCCTCATGAAATTTTCATAGAGATACTTCATGACCAAAAGAGAATAACATACCAACTTATTTAGATGCAGTCATATAGCCGAAGCTAAATGCATTCATCAAGGAGTTTATAAAGATACAAGATAACTCCTACAATATTCCACAGCCGCACTCCCCATAAAGATTTGGAAATTAAGCACAAGTTCAAAAAGAACTCTCCCCCTTAAAATGTCATTCCTGAAAGAACAACGAGAGGGACCTTTCTTTTACAAGAAAATAAGGATTTCTTTGGACATAATCAAATCACATGAGAACATGAATTTGTATCCAAAAATCACAATTGAATTAGCCACAAAAATGATCAATTCAATTGGCCATGCTCAACATAAGAGAACTTACGGAGCAACACAGTATATTCACAAAGATGTGGATCAGGGAAAGACCAATACTGCGAAATAAACAAAGATTCATTCTATTTTTCATCACTATTTGCATAATGACATATGATAGACTTAATCTTTGTAAACAAAAGTTCATCCTTTCTTCCATCAATATTTGCATAATGACATAAAAGACTTAACTTTTGTATTCAAAAGTTCATTCTATCTTTTATCAATACTTTTATACCAACACAATAGAGATAACTTTTGAACTAGTATGGGACAATCACAGTTCACGGACGCAAACACACATATCCCATAGAAAGTTGCAATATATAAAACCATAACGATTAATACTGCAAAATCATCTTCCAAATAAACTTTAGAATTTAAATAAATAAATCTAAAAACATTGCAAGATGAAAATCGTTGGAAATAGCTATGTGTACTCACAATAATGGCTATTCCAAACCCTAGTTATCCTTCTTAAAAACACAAGAATAAATTCTCATAAGAAGTTTCCTAGACATCAAGACAAACTCGTAATGCACATATAAGATGATTTGTCCTTAGAGGGTAGAATCAATCTTTTTCGCACGGATTTACACCAAGAATAGCTACCAAAGGCGTATAAAAAGATTTTCTTAACAAATAAGAACATACAAAGTCATTAACGACCATGCACCATAGTTCACATAAGATGATTGTGAACATTCAAGAATCCCATAGCAATTCATAGTACTGCTCATTCTTGAACTTCCTTCTTTGTGATTCACCAACAACATTCTTGTAAAAGCTACAAATGAGCTTATATGAGTAGTACTCCAAGAATCCAAGTACCCAAGTCCAAGAGAAGTGGAACAAGTGCGACGAAACGGAGCAAAACACTCAAAAACAAGAGACAGGACAAAGACCAATCTTAACTCATCCAAATTCAAGAATTTTTATCTTCATTTTGAAGATAATTCAAAGAGGAAGAGAATGCAAAAAGAATGAGGTCATTCCGAGTTCGTACGAAGAAAATACGGCCAACACAAGTTTACCGAATATCGACGTCTACGGGCAAGTATGCATACCGGCTTGCAAACGAATTTTCATGACTTGGAGCAGTATACAAACGGGTATGCGTACTAAAATCCCTGGATTTTGATTTTCAATGATGGTATGCATACCTGGTATGTGTACCATGAAGTCCAAACATTCCGAACTACTATTTTCATACCTAAACATTTAAGAACCTTGAACACAGATCAAGTTAGGTAGAAATGAACGATAAGCACGATACATGGATCATTATAAGTACTCTAAGTAAATAAAAACACAAATATTGCTCAAGTGTATAGACATACCTTTTTAGAAGAATCCAATCGAATTCTATAGCCTTACCGAACATAATTTGTGCACCCCAATTCTCGTGCTTTCCTCACCGTATACATAACAGGGCATTCCTTGGTGAGGATGCACTTACAACACACTCAAGTTGTGTTGAGGTGAACAATGTCTTACTCACCATGGCACCAAGAAAGAGTTTCTTTCCAGTAACTCTTACGTCTTTTAGTGTTGAGAAACACCTAAGGAACTATTTTTTAAGTCTATCAAAGAGCTTCAAGAGAACCCAAAAAGATTTGTGTTTCTGATTTCTCGATTTCCAACTTATAAAAAACAGTTTCTGCAGATAGTTTTTAGTACTACGAAGGGAAACTCTTTTGATAAAAAGAGACGTCCTAGCTTCTTCATAAAAGAAGACAATACTACTATCTTGACAGGAAGCATCAGGAATTGAGCAATAAATCAATTCATGCTTTGAGGTGATATACTCAGATAACTGAGATTTAAAATCCTCTTGTAATTTGTTTAGTTTGTTACAATTAATTGAATTACGCGGAGGAGGAGCATTGCTCTCACTGATTAGTAAGTCAATGTCAACTTCAACATGAATATTATTCCTCATAACTTGATTTAGCTTTTCAAGAGATTCTTGTTCTTTCTGGAGGTATAACTCAACATCAAGAGATAAGCTTTCAAGTTTCTTTTCAAGCCCTGAAAACACTTCAAGGGATTTTAAACCTGTTGGAGGTTTAGATAGAATTTCTTCTACAGATTTTATTAAATCAGTCATGGAAGAAAATTATGTAATCCCTGGATCTGGTGGTGCATTTATCGAGATAGCACTACTGTTCATATTCATATCGCTACAAACACAGACTTATGAGGTCTTAAACGTGTTTGCCTGCTCTGATACCAATTGAAAATGCGGGGGGTACAAAAACAACACCCAACAATTCGTTTGGCAATCTGAGAGGACTTACTCCAATATACTTTCTAGAGAATCAACTAGACAGTCAGACTCAATCTAGAGAAAAGTATATACAAGAGTTTATATCTCTATCTCTCAATTCAATCTACAATCAACAAATAAAAATTTGCGAGCCCGGTTGAATATAATAGAAGTAACTTGAATGGTATCAAAGGCCAATGTTCAAGGACCAATCAATTTCAATCAACAACCAAAGGTTGGATTTCCTAATTGATCGATACAACGCACAACCTGTGATATTTCAATTATATAACAAAATATAATGCGGAAAAGAAATAACACAGACACCAGAATTTTGTTAACGAGGAAAACCGCAAATGCAGAAAAATCCCGGGACCTAGTCCAGCTTTGAACACCATACTATATTAAGCCGCTACAGACACTAGCCTACTACCAATGAACTTCAGACTGGAATGTAGTTGAGCCCTAACCAATCTCACACTGATCAAGGTACAGTCACGTTCCTTACGCCTTTGAATCCCAGCAGGACTCTACGCACTTGATTCCCTTAGCTGATCTCACCCACAACTAAGAGTTGATACGACCCAAAGTCGAAGACTTGATAAACCAATCTGTCTCACACAGAAAAGTCTATTGAATAGATAAATATGTCTCCCACAGATAAACCTATGAGTTTTTGTTCCGTATTTTGATAAATCAAGGTGAACAGGAACCAATTGATATACCAGACTTATATTCCCGAAGAACAGCCTAGAAATATAAATCACCTCACAATAATCTTAATCGTATGGTAGCGCAACAAGATATTGTGGAATCCAAAACGATGAGACGAAGATGTTACTTTTTATCTTGCCTATCGTAGAATAAATCTCGAGCAAATCTTAGAGAAGATAGTACTCAATACGATAGAAAACAACAAGATCAGAACACGCAACTACAGAGAAATAGTTGGGTCTGGCTTCATAATCCCAATGAAGTCTTTAAGTCGTTAACCTACAGGGTTTCGTGAAAAACCTAAGGTTAAAGGAGAATCGACTTTAGTCGCAACTAGTATGACACAAGAGGTGTGGGGATTAAGTTTCCCAGTTGCTAGAGTTCTCCCTTATATAGTCTTCAAATCAGGGTTTGCAATCTAAGTTACCTTGGTAACAAAGCATTCAATATTCACCGTTAGATGAAAACCTGATTAGACTCAAGATAATATCTTTCAATCGTTAGATTGAACTTAGCTTGTTACACACAAATGAAAAGTGACTTCATTTAGATATGGGTAACCGTACCTAAACGTGTACACCTTGTTGGCTCAACAATAGTTAACCGAAGTTAGCCATATGAACACATTCATATCAACTATATTTATCTTGACCATAACTAGTTCAAGTGACTCAAATGAAACTAGTTCTAGAGTTTTTCAATTGTTTATATTCTCATAGAAGTATACAAGACACAATTGAAGAAAAATCGATTTTGATTCACTCGAATCAATTCATGAACATTATAGCCACGGTTTGCAAAAGATTGCATTCCTTATTATATGAATGTATTAGTTCATGAACAAACCGATTTTAGAACATAACCCACTCAAGTATGCAAACGGGTACGCATACCTAAGTAACTGGACTTGGACTATGTTCGCAAACGGGTACGCATACTGTCGTACACTTCCAAACTTCAGTTGAAACCAGTACGCGTACAGGTACGCATACTCTGGTACCTGGACTTCAACTGACTTCGCCAGTACGCATACTAAGTTCCGGTCTTGGATCAACACATATGTAAGTACGCATAATGTGCTTATAATCCAATCATGGTTAAGTGTTCTAAACTCCCATTTCAATCATTGAAACATTCTCGGAAGACGACAATAGCTGTCTCACACAAACTATTAGCTTCACAGAAATTTTCAAGTGATCGAATGATCAATACGAAACATTCCGAGTCTACATCAAATGACTGTCTCACACAAATCATGTAAGATTTTATAAGGCGATTTTCACATGATCATCTTTTGACTTTCGTCAAGAATATAAGATGAACTTGGTTAAAGCGAAAGCTTACCAACACATATTTCGAGAAATATGTAAGCGAGTTAAACTCAGCTCGAAATATCAAATGTGTATAATCGAGTCTATATAGCTATACGACTTTTGTCTTAAATAGGAGATTGAGTAGATAGACTTTTGAGTGATAGATGAGTTCAAGTCTCCACATACCTTTTGTTGCTGAAGTTCCACAAGCTCCCCTTAGTTGTTTTTCGTCTTCAATCGACGAACGCCGTGAAGTCTAATGCTCAACTACACTTTCTATCCTAATCCGAGACTTAGTTATAAGTATACTAGAAATAAAGACTTATAGTTTTGGCAACTAAACTTGAAAACAAGCTTGAGATAGCAACGCTTGCGAGTTCGACCTAGCAGTGCTCTAACAAATACGCGTACTAGAAAACAACTGTCGGTACCAAAACTGGTTTGGTTTCTATACCGGTACACGTACCAGAAATGTTCCGTGAACTCCGGAACTGGTTATTGTCATAAGGTATCCATACCTGTACACGTACCGAAAAAGTTCTGTGAACTTCGGAACTGGTTAAGGAATACATACCAGTACACGTACCGGAAAAGTTCTATGAACTCCAGAACTCGGTCATGTTATAAGGTATACATACCAGTGCACGTACTTTGACTTTACTTTTCACGAACATGTTAATTATTTGTCTCTTGTATATCTACTTACCATGTCGATTAAATTCATATGCACATAAAATTATTTCTCCAAGATAATTAGCATTTAAATAATCTCTAAAAACACTATAGACATATTTGATCACATAATTGTGACTCGAGTTAAGTCATAAGTGTTATATGAAAATGCTCAAGCTTATAGTTCAGTTGGCTAGTTTCGACTAACCATTCATGAGTATGGTCTTTGTACACGGTTCAGTTATGGTTCATCCTAACTTGAGTGTATATCTTGTTATGTAAATCATATTCAAAGATTCATCTAACAGTGGATATTGTTTGCTTGGTTCCAAAGCTATCTTAGCTTAAACCTAAATCAACCTATGCTTTGAATGTCTATAAAAGGGGAACCTCAAACAACTGGGATATTTGAATCCCGACACTACTTTTTTTGGTGTGTCCTAGTTGTAAAACTAGATTCGTCCTCTTCCTATAACCCTTTCTAGGGTTTGGCGACTACAAAGACTTCACAGGGATTCGTGAAGCCAGGTCCAACTATTGTTTATCTGATAGCTCGAGTATCCTCATATTGTTCGATTGTTGAGCTGCTCACTTGAACAAGATAAATAGATTTCATCAAAGTTCTCTTCATCTCAGAATTTGTTGATTCCACGAGTTTAATACTTGTGAGGTGAATAATAATCTAGGATGCACTTCGGGTTGCATAAGTCCGGATTTTGAGGTTAGATAGAATTTGTCTATTGTTATCGATTTCTAAACCACCCTGATCGAAATCCATTTTGATCGTAAAGGAAATCACTTATATAGGATTAATCTGTGGGAAGCAGATTGGTTCAAAGTCTTCAATTGAGTTCAAGCAACTCTTAGTTGGTGTGACGTCATCTAAGGGAATCAATTACGCGAAGTCCTGCTGGAATTCAAGAGGCGTAAGGAGCGCGACTGTACCTGAATCAGTGTGAGACTGAGTTCGGGCTCAACTACATTCCAGACCGAAGTTAATTGGTAGTAGGCTAGTGTCTGTAGCGGCTTAATACAGTTTGGTGTTCAATTTGGACTAGGCCCCGTGGTTTTTCTGCATTTTCGGTTTCCTCGTTAACAAAATTTATGGTGTCTGTGTTATTTCTTTTTCCGCATTATATTGTTTATATTTATAATTGAAATACCACAGGTTGTGCGTTGATCAATCATAGTAGAGACATCCGACCTAGTTTGTTGGATACGACTTTATTGATTCTTGGACATTGGTCTTTGGTACCGTTCAAGTAACCTCTTTGTGATTAGGTTCACGGATTTGTTTCTGTAAACGTTCTGATCGCAAGAGAGAGAGAGATATAACTCTAGATTTTATTCCTTGATTGAGTTTAACTCTCGGAGTTGTATTGAGTTTGTCCATACAGATTGCCTAAGAGAAAAAGTGGTGGTGTATTTTGGTACCCCCAGTGTTTTCACTTATTACTATCTTGATTGATCAAGATTCAAGGATGACATAAGCTAATAGAGGAGTTACGTACCTAGTAAAAAACATAGTTTTCATATTTGACATATAAAAAAAAGTTTAGTGGTTGGTTTTTTGTCAATCCTTCGCAGTAAATATCTTGAGAAGTATATATATAGGTTAGAGACAATAGAAGAATCTGAGCATAAATGACCAATAGTAATTTCGAAGTACAAACTAAACAATAATAAGCATGATATTGTCTTGTACAATATTTGAAAAATATTGGGTTATCTTCAAGATTATTTCTTTAGTGGAATGACAACCACAGAGCACTCGGAAAGCATCAATGATTTTGTTGAGAATTTTTTTAATCACACGTAATTATATGACAATTTTTAAAATAGGTGATAACCCAGCCGATTTAGATCTAATACTTTTTCATTTAAAACTTATTAAGTAAATTTGGAAATACTATTATCCTCCTTGCATATCGAATAATGACCGATCTGATTGATGGGTTGTTAATTGATGAAAATATTTTATATCCCTCCTAAAGTAGCGAATACAATCATACGTATGGGATCATTCCCATAGAAGCAGATAGTTATTATTTGTTATTAATTTTTTTATTAACCAAGAGAAATTATTGAGCTTTAAATTGAAGATTAAACTTTAAAGTAAATATGATGGGTAAGGAAAATCATTATCCATCACTAAACATACAATTAATCAACAAATATGGTTTATCTTCTCATCCCTCTTTATATCAAAATCCCTGAAGTACCTTTTTGAGAAAATATTCCGGTAAATTCTTTGTGTTTTCTTATATATATACCACAAGGATGTATAAACGAGTAGTACTCAAATAATAACCTAAAGCGACGTGTTATTAAGTTAATTCTCCAAGAGCATTAATATTTGGGAATTAGGATAATCAATGCAATATCTTAAGAGTAATCTCTTTAAGACATGTCAATCTTCTACATGCAATTACATGAAGGTTTTGGACACGCTTTGTGTAATCAGGAGTTATCATTTTTTTCCATCTTAAACCCCTTTAATGTAGTTTTGGATATGAATACATGTTCACTCAAGATGCATTCTAGATAAACAAGTATTCAATCATCATTCATCAAGTATACGAAACATGTCATTTACACAACATATTACTTCATTTATGTCCTGCTGGTATATACAAGAAAGTATATAGTAATTAGAGTACAGATCGTACCTACATGGAGTTGTGTAATTGAGATGTTATTTGAAAACAAAATTAAACATACATATTAATGTGGTATATATTCTTGTTATATTCTGGAATAACAATATATTTGTATTAAATGCAAATGATTTATTTATGTTAATATAATCTAAGAATATCATGATAAAGCTAAATTCGAAAATGACTTATCTTGTTACCATAAGAAGTCTTGGTCTAAACATTATAAACTGAGAATTTTTGTTTCTTTACAAAGTTATCTCATTATACATTTGGAGATCCAAGTTTGCGTAGTATGCAAATGTCCTTCATAGTAATCTGATTAAGTATGGGTGAACATATGATTAACGGTTTGAAAATGCGGGGGTATAACAACCACACCCAAAAATTCGTTTGGAAATTTGAGAGGACTTACTCCAATATACTTTCTAGAGAATCAACTAGACAGTCAGACTCAATCTAAAGAAAAGTATATAGAAGAGTTTATATCTCTATCTCTCAATTCAATCTGCAATCAGCAAATAGAAATTTGTGATCTCGATTGAAAATAAGAGAAGTAACTTGAATGGTACCAAAGACCAATGTTCAAGGATCAATCAATTTCAATCAACAACCAAAGGTTGGATTTCCTAATTGATCGATACAACGCACAACCTATGATATTTCAATTATATAACAAAATATAATGCGGAAAAGAAATAACACAGACACCAAAATTTTGTTAACGAGGAAAACCGCAAATGCAGAAAAAACCCGGGACCTAGTCCAGATTTGAACACCACACTGTATTAAGCCGCTACAAACACTAGCCTACTCGAAGTTAACTTCGGACTGGAATGTAGATGAGCCCTAATCAATCTCACACTGATCAAGGTACAGTTACGCTCCTTACGTCTCTGAATCCCAGCAGGACTATGCGCACTTGATTCCCTTAGCCGATCTCACCCAAAACCAAGAGTTGCTACGACCCAAAGTCGAAGACTTGATAAACAAATCTGTCTCACACAAAAAAGTCTATTGGAATAGATAAATCTGTCTCCCACAGAAATACCTATGAGTTTTTGTTCCGTATTTTGATAAATCAAGGTGAACAGGAACCAATTGATAAACCGGTCTTATATTCCCGAAGAACAATCTAGTATTAATAATCACCTCACAATAATCTTAATCGATTAACAAAACAAAATATTATGGAATCAAAAACGATGAGATGAAGGTGTTTGTGACTACTTTTCAATCTTGCCTATTGGAGATATAAATCTCGAGCCAATTCTTACAATTGTACTCAACACGATAGAAACAGCAAGATCAGATCACACAACTACAAAGAAAATAGTTGGGTCTGGCTTCACAATCCCAATGAAGTCTTTAAGTCGTTAACCTACAAGGTCTCGTGAGAAACCTAAGGTTAAAGGAGAATCAACTCTTGCTTATGCAACTAGTAACACACATAAGTATGGGGATTAGGTTTCCCAGTTGCTAGAGTTCTCCTTTATATAGTATTTCAAATCAGGGTTTGCAATCTAAGTTACCTTGGTAAAAAAGCATTCAATATTCACCATTAGATGAAAAACCTGATTCAATCAAGCTAATATCTTTCAACCGTTATATCGAACTTAGCTTGTTACACACAAATGAAATGTACCCTCATTTAGGTTTATGTAACCGTACCTAAACGTGTACACCATGTTGACTCAAAAATAGTTAACCGAGGTTAGCCACATGATCACTCTCATATCGACCTTGTTCATCTTAACCATAACTAGTTCAAATGACTCAAATGAAACTAGTTAAAGAGTTGTTCAATTGCTATATCCTCATAAAAGTATACAAGAACACCATTGAAGAAAAATCGGTTTGATTCACTCGAATCAATTCATGAACATTATAGCCACGGTTTGCAAAGATTGCATTCCTTATTATATAAATGTTTAAGTTCATGTGCAAAACCGATTTTAGAACTTTAACCTTCATGTATGCAAACGGGTACGCATACTTGAAATACCCGGACCAAGATAGGGTTTCGCCAGTACACAAACGGGTACGCGTACTTCCAATCCCAGCAGAAATATTCGGACATGAACCTTACGCCAGTACGCGAACAGGTGCGTATACTTAGGTTCCAGATTTTTCAAGCCAACAGGTACGCATACGGGTACGCATACTATGGTTCCCGGACATGGATTACATATGTGCAAGAGTACACGACATTTCATATCAAGTAATGGTTAAGTGTTCTAAACTCTTATTTCAATCATTGAAACTTTCTTAGAGGATGAAAATAGCCGTTTTCACACACCATTAGCATAAAAGCAATTTTAAATTTATTGAAATAATCATAACGAAATATTCCAAGTCTACACCAAATGATTGTATCACACAAACCATGTAAGATGTTACTTGGCAATTTTCACATGATCATCTTTTTACTTGCGTCAAAGAATATAAGATGAACTTGGTCGAAGCGAAAGCTTGCCAACATATATTCCGAGAAATATGTAAGTGAGTTAAACTCAGCTCGAAATCTCAAATGTGTATAATAGAAAACTATATCGTAACACGACTTATGTCTCAATATAGGAGATAGAGTACAAATAGACTTTCCAAGTGATAGATGAGTTTCAGTCTCCACATACCTTTTGTTGATGAAGTTCCACAAGCTCTCCTTAGTAGTTTTTCGTCTTCAAATGATGAACGCCGTGAAGTCTAAGGCTCAACTACACAATCTATGTCCTAGTCCGAGACATCTATAAGTAGACTAGAAATCAAGACTTATAGTTTTGGTCACTAACATTGACAAACATGCTTGAGATAGCAACGCATGCGAGTTCGACCGAGCAGTGCTCTAACAATCTCCCCCTTTGTCAATTTTAGTGACAAAACTATCAATACAAATGGATTACAAAATAAATAAAACTTTATATCTTCTCATCCAAATGCTTGATTTCCTTGGCATCTTCAACACGACTCGAAATCTTCGTCACTTCCAAGCACTCCATGATTCTAAACGTGTTCAACTCAGCATCATAGTTGTTGAAGATCCGTAGCGATAACAATGAGAAAACAGTTGCTCTCAATCATTGTTATACAATGTCATAGTATCATTACACAGCATCAAAGTTCAATTGTATCGCAACTTTGACAACAATACTATGGTGATATGTATCACTCCCCCTTAGTCAATACTTCATCTCGACATGAAAACCACTCCCCCTTACATAATGATCCGTAAACCATATGTATTTATAGTATGAAACTACACATTAATTCTCCCCCTTTTTGTCAATATAAATTGGCAAAGGTACGAAAACTAGTGGGATCCTCATGAAATTTTCATAGAGATACTTCATGACCAAAAGAGAATAACATACCAACTTATTTAGATGCAATCATATAGCCGAAGCTAAATGCATTCATCAAGGAGTTTATAAAGATACAAGATAACTCCTACAATATTCCACAGCCGCACTCCCCACAAAGATTTGGCAATTAAGCACAAGTTCTAAAAGAACTCTCCCCCATAAAATGTCATTATCGAAAGAACAACAAGAGCGACCTTACTTTTACGAGAAAAGAAGGATTTCTTTGGACATAATTAAATCACATGAGAACATGAATTTTTATCCAAAAATCACAATTGAATTATCCACAAAAATGATTAATTCAATTCGCCATGCTCAACATAAGAGAACTTACAGAGCAACACAGTATATGCACAAAGATGTGGATCAGGGAAAGACCAATATTTGCATAATGACATATAATAGATTTAATCTTTGTAAACAAAAGTTCATCTTTTCTTCTATCAATATTTGCATAATGACATAAAAGGCTTAACTTTTGTATTCAAAAGTTCATTCTATCTTTTATCAATACTTTCATACCGACATAATAGAGATAAATTTTGAACAAGTATGGGACAGTCAAGGTTCACGGACGTAAACAACATACCCCATAACAATTTTCAATATATAAAACCATAAAGATTAATACTGCAAAAATCATCTTCCAAATAACTTAGAATTTAAATAAATAAATATAAAAACATTGAAGATGAAAACGTTGGACATAGATATGTGTACTCACAATAATGGCTATTCCAAACCCTAGTTATCCTTCTTAAAAAAAACACAAGAATAAAATTCTCATAATAAGTTTCCTAGACAAAATAAAATTTCTTTGAGAACCTCATACCTTTCAATGAATTCATCATAGAAGGTATCACTGATTTCCTTTATTCTCTTGACCGTAGACACTCCATGTTCGTGAGTTAGAACACAAAATTTATGATAAATAGTCCAATTAAGTTGTCTAGCTTTGACACAGTCCATGATGAGCTTCTTCTTATTCCGTATCATAATATTTTGATTTGCAAGTATTCTGGCCTGACCATCTAAAAGTCGGTTTATTTGCAGTTGAAGATTTGCAAACTCAACCTTTGAATCGTTCTGAAAATGAGTTAAATCCTTGACAGATTCACCAATCCAGGAGTTGTGATATTTCCTTGCAAGTATCTTATTTAGAACCAGTTCTTGAATCGAATCACGTCCTTGAGTGTCTTCCTCCATATCAAGATGCACAATATCTTGAGATTTTGCAGAGTTCTCCATATAATTTTTTGTTAGGGATGGATCAATACAATATAGAATATATATATGTAATTTGAGTGAAGAGAAGAACCTTCTCATTAAGATAACCATATGAACTCGCAGGAAAGGGACACAGACGTATGTGGACCGGTCACAAGAGAAAGATGGATTAAGAAAAATCCAATAAGAGAAAACACAATGTTTGTTAACATAGCTCAATAATCACTTTAGATTAGAGCCTGAGTCATGATAGCAGGATTGCAATACTCAGATTGATTAACAAGAAAACGCCTAACAAAAGATATACAACTAATCTTGAGACCCCCATAATCATCATCCTTGCACCTCTCAAGATAGATTCAAGGATGAGATTACCTAGAATCAGGTAAAGGAGTGAGAAGTGATCTCACTACGAATTATGAGAGAAGAGTTGTACAAGTTTTTCGAGATTTTCAACTGTATATTTCCTTTTTTCCATTGATTATAACTTATTCTAGAGGAATTTGTCATAAACCCTTTCAAAAATCCATCAGAAGGATTTT
>JAJJMB010005785.1:1203577-1250402 GCA_023531105.1 Papaver atlanticum | reverse complement strand
AATGCTTTCATCAAGGAATTTATAAAGATATAAGATAACCCCTATTATATTTCGCAGCCGCACTCCCCATAAAGATTTGGCAATTAAGCACAAGTTCAATTAAGATCTATCCCCCACAAAATGTCATTCCCGAAAGAACAACAAGAGTGACCTTACTCCAGACAAAAAAGCGAAATGGAGAGAGAAATAGCGCAAAAAGCGCTCTACCTTGAAAGGAAAATTTTCTTCGTTTCAATGGAGAGGATAGGCAACACAGAAGGGATTAGAGTAGAGGAGAAGAAGCGAGGAGGATTTCGTTCTTGGATTCATTAATCAACTGAGTTAGTTTTTTGGTTGATGGATGTTATGATTGAAGCTATGGAGGTACACTGTGAGAAAAGAAGATGGCCAAGAAGAGAGGGTGAAACTTCATATTTTTGTGAGGTGAAGGATAACGAAGCTGGAAGATATCTTAGATTATCAAGGGTGAGAAGAGGTGATGGTCCAAGATCATAAGCTTTGTGTATTTCTTGTGGAGATAGAGCATATTACTGGGGAGTTTTATTTAAAGAGTTACAGAAAGTTCTTAAAGAAAACAATATGAATAGGAGGCGTTTTCAAATCCCAACTACTAGATCTGAATTTCCTAACCCTTTGTCATCAGGTTTAAAGGAAGTATCTTACATAGGTTTGATCAAGGTGGATGGATTTGTGAGATGGCAAAGGGTGTCTAGGGAGGTTTTGAAGCAGATGCATTGGGAGACTTTTGTGGACCTTGAAATCATTGATGAGCAGTGGGCACAAATTGTTCTGATCAAGGATTATTAGTTAGACCTTTGGAGGCCAAAAAAGATAATAATTGATGAGGTTGTGGTTACTTTGTCGCAGCAGGCTTCTACAAAGGAAACTCCAGCGCAGAAAGAGATTACAAAAGTTAATCTAACTAAGGATGTCATTATACCAATCCAAGTAATGTACAAATATGGGAAATGGCTGAAAATAAGAGGTATCCCACATCAATATTGGAGTTACAAGTTGTTCAAGTTAATTGGGGATTCTCTAGGAGGTTTTATGGATGTTGCAGATAATACCCTGAGGAAAGAAACTATGAAATTCTTCAGGATTTATGTCAAAGGGGATTTTTCGAAAATCCCGACGATTCTCATGGTGGAAGAAGGTGACCAGAATTGGGCCGTTTCGATTAAATGGGACTTAAAATTCAACCCAAAGAATAAGGCGCCATTACAGGAGTATCAAAGAATTTTAACTGAGTTTGATCGCTGATAGGCACGTAAGTGGTACATTTTGTACCCATATTTATATTAGCTATGACTCGATATTCTAGCCAATAACACGATTTTAGTGCTTTTACAGAAAGTACAAACAATTCCGATTATGCGGAGCATAAATGGGTAAATGAGAAGCTATATGGTGTTTGCGGAAAAAATCACCAGAGTGGCTCATCCGATCAAATGAGACGAAGTTAAAGTGGTCTTGTCACCTGTTTGGATACATCACTTCACGGCAAAGCTATGTTACAGAACGGATAGAAATGAATTTCCACCAACAGTCAAGATATTATGGACCCTAGTGGTTAGTGTGGGTAAAGTACTATCTGGCACTTGTCAAAGACATTAAAAGGAAGCCAAGAGACGTGGTGGTGCTTCTGCAATACAAGCAGCTGAATGGTTAAAGAAACAGTGGGACGTAGCCTCTTATAAACCACATTTCTTTAGTAGTTTGTCAATAGCAGATTCTGCCCGTTTGAAAGAAAAAGAATATCTCTTTTCTATAAGGTAGCATACTCACGTTTTAACAAAGAAAGGGGATCTGAGAGCATCATCATTACCAACAGTGCATGAGTGCTGAGGTGGTTATTGGACGGGAAAGAAGAATTGATACAGATGGAAGTTCAGTGTTTGTAGAGAAGATGGGGAATGAATTGGCGGCGAGCAGTAGTCATGGCAGACCACAGATGCCAATATTGTTACGGCAAAGCTAGATCCCTTGTATGTGCTGGGTTCAAGAGGAAGTTATCCGCTGGAATTAAGATGATCAAGAGAATTAGTAGAATGATCCTAATACTTGTGATAACAATGTGAGCTTTCGAGCAGTCGACAATGAAGAATGGCTGAGGAATATGGCTGGTTTAATTATGCTGCGAGAGGTGTTGTTGCGGTGTCGAATGGGGATGAAGTGTTTTTCGAATGCAATACAAACACTGAACTGGTGATACAAGTGATGGTGTTTTGTGGTCGAGATTGAAGCCAATATGTGGCTAGAGTTTGTAAGAGTTCTGTAATACCAAACTGCCGGGGATATGGCCTCAATTTGGGTTACGTTGAAAGTTCTCAACCGAGAGAATGAATAACAACGAAGACAAAGGAATTGATTTGGCTATTGACTCGGTTAAGGAAGCAAACTGTAGCTGAGAGGAGAAATTGGTTTTGTGTGGTGGCTTCAGAGAGAACTTAGGCGTGAATGAAGTTGGTTTCGTATGGGATTTCACTGACGTTCTTGAGCTTTTATTCAAAGCAGCTGCAGTATAACTATGGTGCGATATTGATAATCACATACGGGGGTTTGAGAGAATAAACACTACAACATCTTTAGTTCTTGAAGCGACTGACTGTTCGTTCAAGATATTGAAAGCATGAAGAGGATGGAATCAAGTTCCAGGAACTAATGGCAGTGACACATGGAGCTGGTCGACTGGTGGATTTGGTGATCGATCAGAGCAACAAGGTTGCAGGTGATAAGTTGGCACTGTGGTTGGAAGAAAAAGATATTGGATCTGTGGCAGTAAGTATTGAGAGTTGAGTTGTGTGGATGGAAGAAGATGGCCGAGATTGAGATAGTCAGTGGATGGAGTTTGCCCGTGTTCGATTTAGGAAGGAACAGCCAGGACTGAGATTTAAATGGACGGTGGAGAAAGGTGTTTAGACGGACTGAAATAGGCAATGGTCGGACCCTGGTGCTGCGCAACGGTGGTCATTGGACTGGGCCTATTGGGTAGTTTTTGCTAGGTCTTTTCTTGGCAGCAACACACTTAAAAACGAACAGAAGCGGATTCAGAAGGGAGGAGGAAGGTTTGGAGCTCTTTAGCGAGAGGACGAAACCAGAGAAGAGTAAAGGGAGGCCGACAGCGCTGCAACACCGAGAAAGCCATCTTGATTTGCGGAGAAACAAAAAGAAGGGTTTGGTTTTCCATTTCCATTTGATTAGCTAGTGATTGATTCGATTCTTTATAATATGTTTATGGCTTTTGAGAAAGCCATGTCTTGCTAGACTTTTTTTGTAACTAGGGTTTATGTTGAAACCACATGGAGTTATTAGGCTATTTTCAATTGAATAATATTTAGCAAAAGACTATTATGATTTAAATAATTTAATTCCATGATTTTATATATTGATTTAATGATGAAATGAGTTATTGCTTCACCGATTTTGTAGACCTTCATGCGTTATTGTTAGGATCACAAATATATTTGTCTCATTGTCTGATTTTTCATGCTCGGGTTAAATTCCTTTGATGGGATATGCTTAGAATAGCCAGGTATTATTTGTGAACCTGTATTTAGTTTCGTATAACTTTCTCGCTAATGCAATTTGATGGTGCATGCTTTGGTTTAATCTTTTGATGTTCCATGCTTAGGGTGTCCTAATGATATTTGCGATTCTAATACTTATAATAGGTGATGTCGATAGAACGGACGATAAATATTTCATGGATTATGTTTCATTTCAGTAATTGAATAGAAGTTGTGGTGGATACTATAAACCCTGGTTACCGAATTTTCCTTTGGATTCATTCATTAGTTTACTTTAATTTTATTATTTCATTTTCAACTCTAAAATCCAAAAAAATTGTTTTCGGTTAGTTTATTAGAGATATTGATTACAGTATTTCCACCGCTCCTTGTGGGTTCGACCCGTACTTGCCTCTGTCTACTAGTTAGACACCGTGCGATTGTGGTTATTTACATATAGGGTTTCCCAAATCCTATCAATTTTTGGCGCCGTTGCCGGGGAGCGGCTGAGGAATATTGTAATTTTTATTTTTTATTTTGTAAATAGTTAGGTTTTTATTTTATTTATTTTTTTGTACAATATTTTTATTTTAGGATTTCTTTTTTCTTTTGACTTTGTTTTGTGCTTTAGAATTTTATTTCAGGTACCTTTTTGAGGATGATGACTCTTTCTCAGGGGACGTCACCTAAAATGACACTGCCAGAATATAAGAATAGAAGTTCAAATTATCAGGAAACCTCATATGAGATGACGCTTGGTGAATATATGCATAGGCAACAGTATGGAGTTTTTGATCCACAAATGGTAAGTGAAGAATCACCTCAAACTATATATGAGAAGTATTACAAACACACACCACTTAGTTTGGAACAAAGATTGAGAATTCTTGAGTGCCAAAGATTCTATGCTGATGATGATCAGTCTTGTAGTGACTCTTTGTCCCAGACAGAACATATAGATGACCCTATGGATGATTGTGTAGATGATTTACCTAATTTTATAGATGAATCTATCTCACAATATTCGCTCGACTTAGAGGTTGTTTCTAGACCCCTAGACTTCCAAAAGTTACCTAATTTAGGGTTAGAATTGTGTGCTTCTAAGGTTTTGTTGGATCACTTTGCATCCAAATACGTAGAGGACTTGCTTATTCCTGATACCGTGCATGAGCCAATTGATATTTCCCCAGTCCAAAGAATATCCCCATATTATGTTCCTTATGTACTTCCTTGTGAAGTAAAAACCGGGTTTGGGGGTAGCTCTTTCCTTTTGATAGTCTCTGTAACTTTACGTTGCTACAACGAGAGCATGAGGTTGTCATTAATCGTATATATTGTGTTATGGGTTGATCCCCATATTTTTAGGTTGTTGATTTATGAAGAGTCTAGTTTGTATATTCCAGTAGGTATATATTTGTTTTTGTTTTTCTTGTTTTATTTTTATTTGTTTATTTTTGCATATTATGAATTTCCCATCTTAATTTTTACGTTGGATGACTCAATTACATTGAGGACAATGTAATGTTTAAGTGTGGGGGAGCGGTTAACTTTTTACTTTTCTTTTTCAGGAATTTTCTTGCAATTTATGACCAACTGTTGAGCGGGTCTATTGTAGGTTTGCAGGTATATTATGACCAGCTGTTGAGCGGGCCTAAAAAAAAAAAAAAAAAAAAAAATGACCAGCTGAGCGGGTCTATTCTTTTGTTTTCTTATCAATTTATGACCAGCTGTTGAGCGGGCCTATAATTGGGTGTTTTCTTCCATGATCAGCTGTTGAGCGGGTCTTGAGGTCTTGTATATGATCAGCTGTTGAGCGGGTCTGCTCTTTGTTTTGCTAGAGGACTAGAAAAATATAAATGTGGGGGTGTTTGATAGGCACGTAAGTGCTACATTTTGTACCCATATTTATATTAGCTATGACTCCATATTCTGGCCAATAACACGATTTTAGTGCTTTTACAGAAAGTACAAACAATTCCGAATATGCGGAGCATAAATGGCTAAATGAGAAGCTATATGGTGTTTGCGGCAAAAATCACCAAAGTGGATCATCTGATCAAATGAGACGAAGTTAAAGTGGTCTTGTCACCTGTTTGGATACATCACTTCACGGCAAAGCTATGTTACAGAACGGATAGAAATGAATTTCCACCAACAGTCAAGATATTATGGACCCTAGTGGTTAGTGTGGGTAAAGTACTATCTGGCACTTGTCAAAGACATTAAAAGGAAGCCAAGAGACGTGGTGGTGCTGCTGCAATACAAGCAGCTGAATGGTTAAAGAAACAGTGGGACGTAGCCTCTTATAAACCACATTTCTTTAGTGGTTTGTCAATAGCAGATTCTTCCCGTTTAAAAGAAAAAGAATATCTATTTTCTACAAGGTAGCATACTCACGTTTTAACAAAGAAAGGGGATCTGAGAGCATCGTCATTACCAACAGTGCATGAGTGCTGAGGTGGTTATTGGACGGGAAAGAAGAATTGATACAGATGGAAGTTCAGTGTTTATAGAGAAGATGGGGAATGAATTGGCAGCAAGCAGTAGGCATGGCAGACCACAGATGCCAATATTGTTACGGCAAAGCTAGATCCCTTGTATGTGCTGGGTTCAAGAGGAAGTTGCTGGAATTAAGATGATCAAGAGAATTAGTTGACTGATCCTAATACTTGTGATAACAATGTGAGCTTTCGGGCAGTCGACAATGAAGAATGGCTGAGGAATATGGCTGGTTTAATTATGCTGCGAGAGGTGTTGTTGCGGTGTCGAATGGGGATGAAGTGTTTTTCAAATGCAATACAAACACTGAACTGGTGATACAAGTGATGGTGTCTTGGGGTCGAGATTGAAGCCAATATGTGGCTAGAGTTTGTAAGAGTTCTGTAATACCAAACTGCCGGGGATATGGCCTCAATTTGGGTTACGTTGAGTGTTCTCAACGGAGAGAATGAATAGCAGCGAAGACAAAGGAATTGATTTGGCTATTGACTCGGTTAAGGAAGCTAACTGTAGCTGAGAGGAGAAATTGGTTTTGTGTGGTGGATGCAGAGAGAGCTTAGGCGTGAATGAAGTTGGTTTCGTATGGGATTTCACTGACGTTCTTGAGCTTTTATTCAAATCAGCTGCAGTACAACTATGGTGCGATATTGATAATCACATATGGGGGTTTGAGAGAATAAAGATTACAACAGCTTGAGTTCTTGAAGCGACTGACTGTTCGTTCAAGATATTGATAGCGTGAAGAGGATGAAATCAAGTTCCAGGAACTAATGGCAGTGACACATGGAGATGGTCGACTGGTGGATTTGGTGATCGATCAGAGCAACAAGGTTGCAGGTGATAAGTTGGCACTGTGGTTGGAAGAAAAAGATATTGGATCTATGGCAGTAAGTATTGAGAGTTGAGTTGTGTGGATGGAAGAAGATGTCCGAGATTGAGATGGTCATAGGATGGAGTTTACCCATGTTCGAATTAGGAAGGAACATCCAGGATTGAGATTTAAATGGACGGTGGAGAAAGGTGTTTAGACGGACTGAAATAGGCAGTGGTCGGACCCTGGTGCTGGGCAACGGTGGTCATTGGACTGGGCCTATTGGGTAGTTTTTGCTAGGTCTTTTCTTGGCAGCAACACACTTAAAAACGAACAGAAGCGGATTCAGAAGGGAGGAGGCCGGTTTGGAGCTCTTTTGCGAGAGGACGAAACCAGAGAAGAGTAAAGGGATGTCGACGACGCTGCAACACTGAGAAAGCCATCTTGATTTGCGGAGAAACAAAAAGAAGGGTTTGGTTTTCCATTTCCATTTGATTAGCTAGTGATTGATTCGATTCTCTATAATATGTTTATGGCTTTTGAGAAAGCCATATATTGCTAGACTTTTTTGTAACTAGGGTTTATGTTGAAACCACATGGAGTTATTAGGTTATTTTCAATTGAATAATATTTAGCACAAGACTATTATGATTTGAATAATTTAATTCCATGATTTTATATATTGATTTAATGATGAAATGAGTTATTGCTTCACCGATTTTGTAAACCTTTATGCGTAATTGTTAGGATCACAAATATATTTGTCTCATTGTCTGATTTTTCATGCTCGGGTTAAATTCCTTTGATGGGATATGCTTAGAATAGCCAGGTATTATTTGTGAACCTGTATTTAGTTTCGTATAACTTTTTCGCTAACGCAATTTGATGGTGCATGCTTTGGTTTAATCTTTTGATGTGCCATGCTTAGGGTGTCCCAATGATATTTGCGATTCTAATACTTATAATAGGTGATGTCGATAGAACGGAAGATAAATATTTCATGGATTATGTTTCATTTCAGTAATTAAATAGAAGTTGTGGTGGATATTATAAACCATGATTACCGAATTTTCCTTTGGATTCATTCATTAGTTTACTTTAATTTTATTATTTCATTTTCAACTCTAAAAATCCAAAATTTTTGTTTCCGGTTAGTTTATTAGAGATATTGATTACAGTATTTCCACCGCTCCTTGTGGGTTCGACCCGTACTTTCCTCTGTCTACTAGTTAGACACCGTGCGATTGCGGTTATTTACATATAGGGTTTCCCAAATCCTATTAATCGCATGCAAAGCAATTTGAATTCAAATAAAAATACTCTCGTTATTCTTGGGGGAAAATCGGTTCGAGTTGAGGATTCGATCACAGAAGATTTGACTCAGGCGATTTTGAATAACAACTTATCATACAAGCCAAGAGCTCCGTTGGAAAATTCGAATAATAGTCTATCTTCTTCTTCTTCTTCAGATAGAGAGACACAGGAGGTTGTGCACTCTCTCAATTTGTTTCTCTTGGTTTGAATACGACTGTAGGGGGGAGTCTTATCTTAAACTATAAGAAGGGCAATGATAATTCTAGTTTTGAGAATTGACGTGCAGGTGGTGTTCCCATTGCTTAATCTTTATTATTCCTACTAGCAATAAGTTCTTAACTTTATATGATTGTAGATGTGAAGGAGAGGTTCCTGCATCATCTTGGTTGGAGCTTATTGATAGTGTGTCGGCTGCTGAGTCTCTTGGTTGGAGTAATGTGGTTGGATGTGAGGTGGGAGACCCCAAGCATTCTCTTAATCATAATTCTTCAGCTAGCTTGAATTTTCTTTACAGGGGAATTGCAGAGGTGATGATGGTGTACCCGCATTTACTGTAGAGAACCACTCTCTCTTTGTTCCTGCAGACAATGGGTTTCTTTCCTCAGGTACGCCTGACGACCTACAAATTGTCTTGCATGAAAAGGAGATAAATGATGGTGTTTCTCTTGAGCTGGTTGAAGATTCTTTACCTATATAGATTTCTAACTCAAAAGAGTTGTTTCATGTTTTGGAGGACCAAATTATTATAAATCTTGGTAATCTACAAGATACAGATATTGACTCAAATGAGGTGATTTTCTCAACCTCTAAGATGGTATTTGAGTTATGCTGTAATCTAAGAGGTATTGCAAAGAAGTATGAAGGAAAGGCTAAGGCAGTGGTGGATGAGATTCTCTTCAAGTATAAAGACAGATATAAAGCTCTTGCTGAAGGGAAACAGATTCAAGATAGTTGTGATTCTCAGAACTCTTGTGGATCACAAGACAAAGAAAATGACTTGGAAGAAGTTAGCTCAAGGGAATTAGTGGTGGCATATGGGATCTAAAATCATCAACTAGAATATAAGGGGTTTGAATGCTTACAATAAGCAAATTGTTGTTAAGGATTTAATTTTGGCACATAAATGCTTGGCCTGTGTCATTCAAGAAACAAAATTGGTAACTATTTCAAGTTGGTTTGTAAGGCAACTTTGGTTTGATGCTGATTTTGGATGGGAATTTATTCCTTCACAAGGAACTTCTGGTAACAGTGGTGGACTTATGACTATTTGGGACAATTATTTATTGGAGCTGTTAGACAAAAGATTGGGTTTAAGTTCTATATCTTGTTTGTTTAGATTCAGAAATAATGGTTTTAAATTCATCCTCACTAATTGTTACTCCCCTTGTGATTACAATTTAATAGAACTATTTTGGAGAGATTTGGTGGAAGTAAGACAATGGTCTTCTGAAGCTTGGTGCTGTGCTGGTGATCTTAATGCAGTTAGGAGTGATGGAGAAAGAAATAGAGTTAGTGGTGATACAAGAAATATGAATTTTTCTAATGAGTTTATAGTGGAGCAGGAGCTGATCGACCTTCCTTTGCATGATGGGTCTTATACTTGGAGCAATAAAAATGACGAGCCTTTACTTTGTAGGCTTGACATATTTTTTGGTATGTACTGCCTTTGATGCAAAGTTTGTTAATACAACTCAAACTGCTTCAGTTAGAACACTGTCAAATCATAATGCGTTGCTGCTGGATTTATTCACTACTGTTAAAAACAACTCAAGTTTTAAGATAGAGAATCATTGGCTTAAGCATCCAGATTTTATTCATTTGGTGGAGATTTGGTGGAAAGCAATGAAGTTTGAGGGTACTCCTTATTATATTGTTTTCAGGAAACTTCAGAATTTGAAATTCTTTATCAAGAATTGGAGTAGAGAAACCTTTGGTAATGTAAGGAAGGAGGAGGAAGATTTAACTATGAAGATTAACACTTTAAATATGGTTGAGGAATCAGCTAATCTTTCTAATGTACAGATTGAAGAGAGAGCTAAAAACACAAAGTTCTTTCACAAAATGGCAAATGCAAAAAGGAGAAGAAATTGTATTACCAAACTAGAGGTGGCAGATGTTGATGTTTTCAATCAGGATGTGATTAAGCAAGAAATTCAACAGTATTAAACTTCTCTTTTCACAACCAATACAACACTAACTCCTTCTTTTGATAATCTGGCTTTTAGAAGAATTGATGCAGTTCAACAAAATTGGCTTGAGAGACCTTTTGATGAGGAGGAAGTGGTTGCAGCTATCAACAATTGTGGTGCAAACAAATCCCCTGGCCCAGATGCATATAATCTGGAATTCTACAAAGCTTGCTGGAGTTTTTTGAAGGTGGAAGTAATGGCTGCTATTAATGAGTTCCACTGTAAGGAGAAATTGGATTGGAGATTGAACATGACCTTCATGAAACTAATTCCTAAAAAAGAAGACTCTGTAACAGTAAAGGACTTCATGCCTTTGAGCCTCATCAGTAGCTTCTATAAAATTATCTCTAAAGTTCTGGATGAAAGAATCAAGGTGGTGATACCAAGTCTAATATCAAATGCTCAAGGTGCCTTTATTAAGCATAAGCAAATTCTTGATGGAATTCTTATTCCTAATGAGTGTATTGATAGTAGACTAAAACAGAAAAAACCTGGAATCTTATGTAAAATAGATATGGAAAAGGCTTTTGACAATGTCAACTGGCCCTCTCTATTTTCTATCTTGAGGAAGGATGGATTTGGAGAGAAATGGATAAATTGGACAGAATGGTGTGTCAAAGGAGCTCAGTTTTCTATTTTGGTGAATGGGGAGGCTACAAATATCATAAGACCTTCCAAAGGTATTAGACAAGGTGATCCTTTATCACCTTTTTTGTTTCTTCTTGTTGTTGAAGTTCTGTCAATGTTACTAGATGAAGCTGTAGCAGACAATAGAATTGGTGGATTTCAAGTGGTTGAAGGGGGTACTATGGTTTCTCACCTGCAATTTGCTGATGATACAATTATAATGCTCAATGCTTCAACTGTGGAGGTAAGGAGATTACTAATTATTTTGTTGTTGTTTGAGCTGATGACTGGTTTGAAGCTGAATTTGGATAAAAGCTCAATGACAAGTATAGGTGCAGATGATTATATTCAAGAGCTAGCCATAGAATTGGGTTGTAAAATTGATTCTTTGCCAATTACTTATTTGGGCATGCCAATTGGTGCTACTAAAAGAAGTGTGGCTATCTGGGATGTGATAATTGAAAGAATGAAGAAGAAATTAACTCCTTGGAAGATAAAATTCCTCAACAAAGAAGGTAGAGTAACACTTATCATAACTTCTCTTGAGAGCATTGCAACTTATTTTATGTATGTATATTATCTGCCTGTATCTGTGGAGAAGCAACTAAACAACATAATGAGGAAATACTTATGGGGGGAGGATGAGGAGAAAAGAAAAATGAGTTGGGTTTCATGGAAGAATATTTGTAAGTCTAGAAAGCAGGGAGGGCTAGGAATCAAAAATCTAAGACATATTAATAAATCACTCTTAGCAAAATGGCATGGGAGATACTGTAAGGAGAAAACTGCTTGGTGGAGAAAAATTGTTTGTGAAAAAACAAATGCTGATGAGCTTTGTTTAGTTCCTTTACAAACTAAGGATTCATTGGGAAGAAGTATGTGGTTTGACATTCTGAGAGCTAACAAAGACTTCTATAATGCAGTTAATATTCAAGTTAAGAATGAAAGGTGTGTCAGGTTTTGGCATGAACAGTGAAAAGGGAAATTTGCTCTCAAAGATAAATATCCAAGGATGTACAGACTTAGTAAACAAAAGTTTGACACAGTAGAGATAGTGAAAGACAATACTTGGAACTTTGAATTCTCAAGAAAGCTTGATCCAGCAGAACGCATTGATTTGTTGGAAATAAAGTTTGAGGTAAGAGATATTCATTTTTTTCCAGGTTAAGAAGATACTCTTGAAGGTGTTTGCACTTCTAAAGATTTATATTCAAAGATTTTAGAGGAGGGATAAGAATGGGAGTATCATAATATAGTTACGAATAAGTTTGCGCCACCAAAAACTATGTTTATAGTTTGGGATGCAATCCATGACTCAGTCCCAACTAGAGCAATATTATAGTATATAAGAATGGATATTGCCTCGAATCTTTGTTTACTGTGTAACAACCAGGTGGAGACGCAGGATCATCTATTTCTACAGTGCGAATGGGCTAAGTTCTTCTGGGATTACTTCATCAACTCGCTGCAGGTCAAGTAGGTATCGCATAATAACTTAATTTTTTTTGTTAAAGAGCTGGAGTATTCATGGTTTGTCTAAGAAAGCTAAGATGATATGGAATCTATTTCCTATTGTTATTTGCTGGGATTGTGGTTAGAAAGGAATGGAAGAGTACATGGGAGAAGGCATAAAGCTAAAGATGAACTGTTGTGTGCCATGAAGCTGGATATTCATCTTTGAAGCTCAAATACGGAGATCTTTAGAGGTTATTTGATGTGAGTTTTAATTGTAGTAAAAATAGTGGTGAAAAGGTTCGATGCTCGAACTTGTGAAGGATTCTTTTAGACTCAAATTAACTAAAATAAAATTGTATCAAATTATAAAAAAGACACCGAGACTTTGGATTCCACCATTGACCAATTATTTGATAAATTCTAATCAATATTCATGCAATATTTTTCTTTAAGTTGACTCTAATATTTGCCTCTAATTTGGTTCTTGAAGTAATAATTGTAAGCACGAAGCATGAAACATCAAAAGTATTAAAACCAAGCATGTCCCATCAAAACACTTCACAACTACTCAATAAAAACCAATTTTTCTTTTAAGTTCTATGCAAAAAATCATGTAAAATAATTGCAATAAATAATAAAAATAGAATTATACCACTTTTCATGGAACAATGGCTTCCTCCGTCGCCTCGGCTAAGGGGTTTAGCTCCTCATATTAATCTCTTGCTCAAAATACATCTTTGGTGTTCAAAAGTTGATTAAAAGAGTGAAAAGTTCTAAACAGCGGGTTCTGTAACTAATATAATTGTTACAAAACCTATTTCTACAGAGAAACCGTTGCGAACTGAAGATAACTGTTGGAAAAATTGTTACAAAAGGTTTAAAATTTGAAAGTTACGGTCACAGAATCTGCGACTTTCTTTTTCTGCTGTTTATGTTCTTCGTCTTCTCCGGCAACAGTTTGCACCAGCAGAAACGTGTTTTCTTCCAATGATTTTTCTAGCTTCTCTAAGGCTCTAAACTTCCCCTAACTTCTTCCTTTCCTTCCTAGGACTCTAACCAACCTTTTTATACATAGTAGAGCAAAGAAAATTCGAGAATAACCTTGGTTTTTTCCTCCACAGCAAGTTGCGATATTTCCCTTTTGATTTCTGTTTCACGTGTACTCAGTCAATCCAAGCTGTCCAAACTCCTCCCTTGATAGAAACAAGTCTTTAAGAAGAGTTTCCTTCCTCTTCTTCACGTAAGTTTTCCAAAAATAAACCAAGAAACTTGCCCAAAATAAACCGTGATATTATTGGCAAGTTTTCGCTTCCAATTCGAGTTCTAGCCACTTTGGATCCATTCCAACACCCTTACCTTGCCTGTTAGGTCCATAGGAACAAACCCAATCAAATTCAGACCTTTAATCTCCATAAAAATCGATCAAAAATTCATCCCAGAAATCGTCTGTAAGTGAAGAGAATTCCCGCCATTTTTTTTTGTTTTTGAAAACGTGAAGAAATTTGTCCCCTCCAGTCTCGGTCTGTGCTTAGCAGCTGCTTGGAAATGGGTTACCCCTTATCCAAAATAAGAGTCCGAATAGCAAATGTCCTCCCAGGAGCCTTTAACAACTTTTCGAGCCAATTTCGCCGCAAAAGCCTATTTTTCCAAAATACACCTACAAGGGATAAAATACCAAAATTAGTGCAAAAATGGGTACTAACACTATACATAAAATAGATGAAAATAGACACATAAATGCGTCTATCATTATTCAATGAATCAAATTTTATTTCAGTGGGAAGACATTTTCTTTGAGATAGATGTGTAAGTTGGCTTTTAGTTTGGAAGTCTCTGGCTTCTCTTTTGTAAATATCCTGTAAATACCTTTTTCCTTTAATATACCCTTCTTTCTTCAAAAAAACAAAAAAAGAGCGACCTTACTTTTACGAGAAAAGAAGGATTTCTTTGGACACTAACAAATAACATGAAAACATGAATTTGTAATCCAAAATACTCAATTAAATTAACCACAAGAGAACCCATAATTAATTTAATCGGAAATGCTCAACATCAGATAACTTACGGAGCCACATAGTATATCACAAAAAGTGGATCAGGGAAGGACCAATACTGTGGAATATACAAAGATTCATTCTATTTTTCATCAATATTTGTGTAAAGACATATAATAGACTTAATCTTTGCAACCCAAAGTTCATCCTATCTTCATCAATATTTGCATAATGACATAACAGGCTTAACTTTTGTTGTCAAAAGTTCATTCTATCTTTTATCAATAAAGACATATGATAGACTTAACTTTTGAGCAAAATATGGGACAATCACAGTTCACGGACGCAAACACACATATCTCATAACAATTTTTTGCAATATATACAACCAATAAAGATTAATACTGCAAAATCATCTTCCAAATAAACTTTAGAATTTTAAAAAATAAATAAATCTAAAAACATTGCAAGATGAAAATCGTTGGCAATAGCTATGTTTACTCACAATAATTGATATTCCAAACACTAGTTATCCTTCTTCAAAACACAACAATAAAATTCTCATAAGAAGTTTCCTAGACATTAAGACCTTTGAAAAATTCTTTATCGTCCCCGAACTCCTTGTTGTCAACAGCCATTGGAACATAAGGTTCATGAAGAAAGGAGTCAATTCCAACAAACCTTCTTGACTGATGCCGAACCAGGGCCTTCTGAATTTCAAGAGTCCTAAAAACAATAGCCTTTATTTGTTGTATCTCCTTTCTTGTTTCCTTCAACTCTTCAAGAACACCAGAAAACTTCTGAAGATTTGAAGGTACAGCCCTTGGTTTTCTAACATTCCTCCTTTTTCTTTTCAAAGAAGAGGGTACCAGAGATAAATCTTTTCCCTTCATGATTGATGGATTAACAATCATATTAACCTTTTCCATCAGAAGTCATGATGCTTGGAGTCTCCATACAAGTATAAGATTGTGAGAGGAATTCACAAATCAAGCTCAACAAGCACCCTTGTGATAAAAAGAGATTTTTAGAGAAGAAAAAAGGAATGTAGGGTTACGGAACCTTTATACAGCTAAAAGGATTCACGTACGCACAACTCACAACCCTAAAAAAAGGCAGAATTATCGAATTTAACCCTCTTTTATTGATCAAACAGGGAAACTCCTTTCAATATCAATTAGATATGAAAAGATGGAAAAATTCCAAGAAGGCGAAAAAGAACGAAACAATTTTTTTTTTCTAAAGCCTGAAGTGTGCAACTTTCTTGTCTCTTTTGAATCAGGCACTTGAGACAAGATACACTATCAACACAATTAAGTTGTGCTGGGATGAACAATAATTTGTCCACCATAACCTTCTTGCATGGAATTCTTAGAACCTTGTTTTACATATTGTTTAGACCGTATTTTTTTTTCTAGTGGTCTAATCTTTTCTTTGGAAATTAACTTCTTTGGAGAAGAGATGAGATTACATACCTCAGACGACTTTTGAACAAGTTTGAGCTTGTTTGCTAATCGATTTGCTCTCCGTTGAAGTTTATTGTCATATCTTATTTTTTGTTTGTACTTGTATAACTTAGAGAGTTCATGGCCCGAAAAAGTACAATAAGAACATGTCAATGTGGAGGATGGTTCAGACACCATAGCGGAGCAAGCTACTAGACAAAATATGGTACCTGAAATATTAGAATTAAATTTTCCAGAAGATAGAGAAAAATCCATTTTATCCTCCAAAGTGGTTGAAGTTTCTCCCGAAAGAATATCGAGGTTGATATATGTATTGCTACAATTATCAAAACCAATATTTTCACAGAGGAGTGCAACACTTGATTTTTCGTCTTAATTAGAATCATAGTGATCAGACATTTCATCAAGAGTTGCAGCAAGACCTTTGTTTCCAGTGTATTTTCTACGATTTGGACACTCATTTGCAAAATGACCAAAACCTTTACACTTGAAGCACTGTGGCACATCCTCGTCATCAGTATCGTCAGTATCCCTGTTTTTAGGAGGAACACGATTATGAGGTTTAAATAATGACTTAGGTGTATCTCTGGTGAACCGTTTACTTTTCTTCAAAATAAGGTCTCTAAACTGTCTTGTGATCAAATAGACTTACTTGTCAAGATCTTCATCTGATGAATCGGTCTCAGAGGATTATCTCCAGGGATGCCAACACTTTTACTTTTGTCAAGTAATTTAGTGTTCTTTTGTGCTTTGAAAGCGATATCCTTTCCGGATTTGGATACATGCTCATGATCAAAGATCTTTAACTTCCCAACCAGAGTATTTCTGGATAAAGTATTTAGGTTATTTCCTTCAACGATGACATATTTCTTAGGGTCGAATTTGGCTGGAAACGATCTGAGAATTTTCATCACAATGTCCGTTTCAGGAATAGTCTTACCCAACATAAAAGATGCATTAACAATTTCAGACACTTTGTGATTAAACTCATCAAATGAATCCTCATCAGCCATACGAAGGTTTTCCCATTCAGAACATAGGTTTTGAAGCCTAGCTTCTTTCTCAGAGGAATTTCCTTCGAATACAGTTTCTAAGATATCCCAGGCATATTTAGACTTAGTGCACGTAGTCACATGGTGCTGAAGATCTGGGGTAATGGCATGTATGAACCATCAGAATTTTGCTTTGCAGCAAGAATCTCGTTAGGTTCATATATACCAATATCCTTCTCAATAGAGACACCGTCTATTGTAACCATTGGAGGATCATAGCCATTAACAACATAAACCCATGTTTGAAAATCACGCGCTTGAAGAAAGGCATGCATAGCAATTTTCTACCATGAGTAATTTGAGCCATCGAAGACTGGTGGTACGTTTATAGAGATAACACCTCTGTCCATAGAGTCATATTGCTACAAACACAGACTTGTAAGGTCTTAAACGTGTTTGCCAGCTCTGATACCAATTGAAAAAGCGGGGGTCTAACAACCACACCCAATATTTCGCTTAGCAATCTGTATGGACTAACTCCAATATAATTTTAAGAGAATCAACTAGACAGCCAGACTCAATCTTAAGAAAAGTATATCAAAGAGTTATATCTCTGTTTCACAATGTAATCATCATATCAAACATATAGAAATCTGTGAGTCTGATTATTATGTGAAACAACTTGAACGGTACCAAAGACCAATGTTTAAGTGTCAATCAATTTTTATCAACAACCAAAGGTTGGATTATCTAATTGATTGAACTTACGAACAACCTGTGATATTTCAATTATATAAACAAATATAATGCGGAAAAGAAATAACACAAACACCAGAAATTTTGTTAACGAGGAAACCGCAAATGCAGAAAACCCCCGGGACCTAGTCCAGATTTGAAAACTACACTGTATTAAGCCGCTACAGACACTAGCCTACTCTAAGTTAACTTCAGATTGGAATGTAATTGACCCCTAATCAATCTCACACTGATCAAGGTACAGTTGCGCTCCATACACCTCTGAATCCCAGTAGGACTCTGTGCACTTGATTCCCTTAGCTGATCTCACCCACAACTAAGAGTTGCTACGACCTAAAGTTGAAGACTTTAATAAACAAATCTGTCTCACACAGAAAAGTCTATTGAATAGATAAATATGTCTCCCATAGAAATTCCTATGAGTTTTGTTTCGTCTTTTGATAAATCAAGGTGAACAGGAACCAATTGATACACCGGTTTTATATTCCCAAAGAACAACCTAGTAATATCAATCACCTCATAATAATCTTAATCATATGGTAGCGAAACAAGATATTGTGGAATCACAAACGATGAGACGAAGATGTTTGTAACTACTTTTTATCTTTCCTATCGGAGAATAAATCTCGAGCAAATCTTAGAGAAGATAGTACTCAATCACGATAGAATAAAGCAAGATCAGAACACGCAACTACAGAGAAATAGTTGGGTATGGCTTCACAATCCCAATGAAGTCTTTAAGTCGTTAACCTACAGGGTTTTGGAAAAAACCAAAGGTTAAAGGAGAATCGACTCTAGTCGCAACTAGTATCACACAGGAGGTGTGGGGATTAGGTTTCCCAGTTGATAGAGTTCTCCTTTATATAGTTTTCAAATCAGGGTTTGCAATCTAAGTTACCTTGGTAACAAAACATTCAATATTCACCGTTAGATGAAAACCTGATTAGATTCAAGCTAATATCTTTCAACCGTTAGATCGAACTTAGCTTGTTATACACAAATGAAATGTGCTTTCATTTAGATAAGGGTAACCGTACCTAAACATGTGCACACGGTTGGTTCAACGGTAGTTAACCGAAGTTATCCAAATGAATTCTTTCTTATCAACCTTGTTCATCTCAATCACAACTAGTTCAAATGACTCAAATGAACTAGTTATGGAGTTGTTTAATTGTATATATTGTCGTAGAATTATACAAGACACAATTGAAGCAAAATCGATTTTGATTCACTTGAATCAATTTATGAACATTATGGACACGGTTTGCAAAAGATTGCATTCCTTAATATATAAATGTATTAGTTCATGAATAGACTGATTTTAGAACTTAAGTTACTCAGGTACACATACCTATGTAGTCGGACTGAGTTTGGGTTCGCCAGTATGCATACCGGTACGCATACCACTAACCTCAGTTGAAATTCTAGAACTTGAAACTTACGAAAGTACGCATACCGGTATGCATACTTAAGTTCCCGGACTTTCACAAAACCAATCAGTACGCATACGGGTATGCATACCATGGTTCCCGGACTTTCACCAAACCGAGCAGTACGCATACGGGTTTGTATACCATGGTTTTCATATATGGATAATGTTAGAGCATAGCTCGGTTGAACTCATCAAGCTTTCGTATGTCAAGTTTGGTTGTCATATTTTAGTGAAACAAAACTCATTTAAAGAGTCGCTTGATTATTTACTAGAGTCAACTTCGTATAGGAGCTTGAAAGAATTAGGATATGAGACATTACAAGGATTACGTGAAGACTTGAAGAATGTGAAGAAATGAGGAGCTACAACGACGACATCATCCTTCCACTTGAGGTTAGTAATATTTGACTTGAACTGTTTCATTCCCTAACGTATCTTTCAAGTCGTGCATATTGAAAACATAACTGCGAAGCTGTGAATGATTATACTCTAGTTAGACATAGTATTAAGGAATACAATACGAAGTATAACGCTTATCTTTTGAACTTGGTATATAAGACATCGACATAATCGTATGAATGCTATTGTGATTATGTATGGGTATGGATGAAGATTTCGTCATAGGAAACAATGTTTTACATTCGTTCAAAGGAAGTAAATTCATGAACTTGTTTTATGAATCGAAAGGGAAATCACTAGGCTTATTGGTATTGTTATTCATTGCAAATCTTTTGAATTACCAATATATGTGTTTAGTATAACCGCTAATAACTTGTTAATGTATCTTGGTAAAACTATTCATAAGGCCTGACTTTTGTATTGGTATGACTTTTATTAGTGAATCCGATCTTAAGTAATCACCTGAGATGGTATGATCGATTTGTTGTAATTGGTATGACCAACTCTAGACACTGGGGAACCGATCCTAGTAAGAGGTGCAACCAATCAAAAAATGGGAATCGATCCTTGTAAGAGGTGAAACAAGTTTTTAGTTATTGGTAACCGATCCTATGAACATGTGCAACAAATACAAGTTAGATACCATATTTATGTGGGAACCGATCCTAGTACCTAGTCAACCAATTTTTGGTAACTAGCATGACTAATTCTAGTACCCACATGGAGGTAGAACCGAAACTTGTTTTGGTAGAACCGTGAAACCCATGATTGGTGATTTGATAGGATAATAATTCACAAAGTTCTTGGAAGTCAGATGAACCAATTCTAAACTTGTTTGGAATTGTGGCAAATCGGTTCCAAGATGGTAAATATGAAAAAGGATTTACCAAGTAAAGATGTCGACATACTTTGAACATGTGTAGTAACGCTTATCTTTTATTGTTCAAAGATATTCCTTAATAGCTAAAGGAGAATCCCGGATCGAAATAAATTGAGACTCTTTTAATTAAGGTTTTTAGTTTTATATGCTTTAATTTCCAGCAATTAAAATGCATATCTTTAGAAAATAAAAATTGGTAATGTGCATTTATTAATTGGAGATTTTTTACTGAGATTTCGGTCAATATTTGGACAAAGCATTTCCATGAATTATGGAAACCGAATTTGGTAATATATTGCATATCTGGAGAATATTTTCAGTTTTGGAAATTCCTTGGTGTCCAAACTTCCTTTGTCTATAAATATTGAAGTTTGCATTTCAAGCAAACTAATCCTCAGAGCCAGCAAAACTACCTAGTTGTGTTGTTACTGGTGGAGCCGCCTATTCGGAGAGGAAAGTAACCTAATTAGGCGAAATCTCTTATGACCGCTCAGTTTAAAGACTTCTTTGGGATTGAGAAGCTCTATTAGTATCGTTGGTGGGAAACAACATAATTGCAGTTTATTATTAGTTTTCGATTGATTTGATTGACTAACGGTTGTTGAACTTTGATTGCACCTAGTTTGTTTATGCTTGAGAATTTTTTCTTCTGATATAAGATTCACTCAAACTAGATCGAAGTTTCGAAGGGGATCTTTAGACTGTTTGTAGATCTAGAGACGTCTTTTGATAATTCATTGTTAACAGACTCCGTTCTGTGTGTGATTGATCACAAGAGATTCAAGTTGATTGTGTGTAGGTGTTTATTGAAGATCAAAGAAGATTTGAAGACAAAAAATATTTTTGGGTTCATAATCTTTGGTGTGCACAATACTTGTTTCGGCTGGAAAAGGATCCAACTATAATCGGTTTATCTTTGTGATAGATTGGATTGATTAGTTGAGTAGATCGGCATCAATACAATTCTTTGTGATTCAAAGTATTGATTGCAAAATATTGACAATTACTTTAGTAATTGTTATTAGATAGATCTAAGGACCTGACAAAGGAGTTTATTGGGATAAACGGAAGAGCCTTTTGTCAAACTCATATCACTTGATTGAAAAGAGTTTTTACCAAACAGATTTGTTGTTCCTTTACTGTTTGGAATACGAACCAAAGGAATTGTTCCAAGTGCGTAACTTATTGCAAGTTGGAGGCGCAGGGATACAGACGGAACTAGGTGAACTATAGGTTTTGTTGCTTGGTCTCAACTTTACGAAGTTGGTTTAGATTTTGTATAGCTGCTTAATCCTGAGAGTATTCAATTCTGGACAACGTCCCGGGGTTTTTATGCATTTGCGGTTTCCTCGTTAACAAAATCTTGTTGTGTCTTTTACTTTTCTATTTCCGCAATTATAATTTTTTATTATAATTAGAAGTAAAATACACAAACTTTAATTCCTATTTATTTGATAGCAATCCTATTGTGTTTGGTTAAGTCCGAACCTTTTATCAAGTAAACATACTTCGTTGTTGTATTGCCTCGATCTCGTATCCATAGACGATCACACGAAGTGTGAACCGATTAGTTGTATTGTCTCGACTCAGTCCATAGACAATCACTTTCGTAGAAATGACTTATAGGTGGAAAAGTTTTAGATTGAGGTATATTTGGGTACCCTCGTCTTTTCAATTGGTATCAGAGCAGGCAAATACGAAAAGATCTAACAATCTGTGTTTGGTGCGATCCAACCTATAAGACTGGAATCTAGAAATGGCTTTTATAGAACCTGATAATGATCCAGTTAACGTAAAGCAAGACATCAAGAGTTTTGAATTAACACTTGATGATGGCATCTACGATTCAATATTTGAAGACCTTCATGAAAGGGAATCTACTAGACAAGTTCATCTTGTTAATGATGTAGAAACTGGTGATAACTGGGAATCATACCTAGAAAATCAGTTGGATGAAATATCCGATAATGGTGACTTGGATATTGATCGAGATGTGGATGATGATAGATCTCAAAATACTCCAAGATACTGAAGCCTTTGGGAAAGAGTAAACTCAAAACTTATGATGTCATTGATCTCTTTACTCCTCTATGTCGACAGAACAAGAAGTTGAGAAAAGTTTTTCAAGGACAATATTGTGGTTCTCGCACCACTGAATATCTTCTTAAAGATCGTACAAACGATCTAAATTCTAAGAAATTAGAATGTGAAAATCTTCGAAGAGAACTGTTTTTGTCGGAATAGAAACGTGCTGGATCGGAAGCAATGTTTAATTCTCGACAAATACAGGGTCTTGAAGAAAAAGCCAGTGCTAGTCCCTCTCAAACAAAATTGTTAGAGAAAGAGCGTGATGTTGCTCTTGAAAAATTCACTTGTTGGAAGAGAAACTTGTTGAATCTGATGCAAGGATTAACTCTCAACAAAAGAGTTTTGAAGAGAAAGAAGGTGTATATGTCTCACGAGAAAAACACCTTGAGGTTTATCTAGCTGGTGCTCTTGATAAAATCAAGATGTTGGAAGAAGAAAATTTGTACTTGAAAAAATTCAATGATAGCACAAACAATTTATCCTCATTGTTAGAAGCAGGAAGATATCATGGTGATACACGGGGATTAGGATATAAGGAATCAGATGCTTCCAACGATAACAATGAGATAAAATTTGTTAAAGCTACAAATTCTTCTCAACCAGAGGATTCCACTGATGACAAAGATGCTCCTATTTCTTGTAGAGAAAAAAAGTCTGTCAAGCCTAAGAATAGTGTTCAACCAGCAGTAATCAAAGAAGGCATTTCTGCTAATGTCAAGAAAGCAACAACGTTGAACAAAGAGAAGAAGAAGAAGAAAACTCGTCGAGCTCCAATGCAAAAGGATCCACAAAAAGGTAACATTAAAACTCAGTCTTCGTATGTTACTAAGCTTTGTTATTATTGCGGTAATAAAGGGCATTTGTAATGGGGATGCAAAGTTCGTAAGATGCAAGATGCACTTTCTTTTGTATCAAACGAATTGGCAAAGATTGCTCCCCAAAGGAACTCGGATCGCTATTGTCCAAAGTGTAGGCAAAAGAATTATTATAATGATAGTTCAAGTTTTTCCCATCGCTCGTCAAGGACATCTCATAAAAGGCCCTACTATAGGAAAAGAGATGACTTTGCAAATACGAAGACAAGATCCGATGTTCCAAATTGGAGAAAGAATGTTTTACAAAATATCCAAAAGGGAAATGATCATAATTGTATGAAGGAGAAAGCTGGTCCTGCGAAATCCTCCTCTAAATGGGTCCCAAAATCCTCCATAGCAAAAAAGGGACCAAAATTTAGTCATAAGAATGACTCTCAGCTATTAATTGTTGGTGAAATAATACAAGAGTTTTCTTGAAAGACTAAAGAAAGACATCATGTATGAAATCTCTTGTACTAGTGAACGTTATGATAATGACACTCTTCATCACAAGTCAAAGAAGAAAAACAAGAGATGGAACAAGAGAAAACAAACCAAGCAAGAGGTCAAGAATGATGATTCTGTCTTAGTCACTCATGATGAACAAGACAAGGATCAAATCAACACAACCTAGTTATGTTAGAATGTGCATGCTCACCTTGGTGCTCAATATTTTGAAAGGTGAGGAAGCACATGAAAAACTGAGCACATGATCTCTCGGTTATTATATGACTAATTAACATCTTTAGGGAGATTGCTTTTCTTCTATACTCATACCTTATCTATCTATATTTGAGCTTTTTTTTTATAGAAAAGGTAATTTTGAGTTTATGATGTTGATATCTACTGATCATATATGTGTAGCTCTTGTTTGTACGGTTAAAACGAGCCAAAATTCACTAAATTCGGACATTGTATGCAAAAGTTATGTCAAAAACAGTTTAGTGTTGTGATCCATCACAAGTAACTACTGTAACTGATCCTAGTGAGAGGTGTAAGTGATCCTAGTGATTGGTGTGATTGGTTCATATGAAGGAGTGTAAAACTGTTTTGCCCATAATTTCTTCGTTCGAACTCGGATGACCTCATTCTTTTTGCGTTGGTTTCGTAATTCAATTTCCTACAAGATTGAGGTAATTGCAATACTTGATTTTATGTTGAATATTCATGGTGTATGCAAATTGATTTATGATATATATGTTTTCGGTTTTCATAACCTTAATATTCGATCTCATATGATGTGAACCCTTATGGTTCGGGTGACTTTTTGATTTAGCGGGATTGAGTTCTAGCCCATGTTGGTAAGCTTTATCAAAGGATCATGAGGGGTTCAGATTGAAACAATATGTTGAATCGTTTTTGGTTTAGCATAAAAGCATATGTGTTTCGGGGTTTCAAATTTTGCATTGCAATAGTTAAAACCGATTTTCAACCTTTCTCTGGTAAAGGTTGGTGTTTGTTTCTGTTCTTTTGTCTTGCAAGAGGATGACAACATAGTGGTATTTTGGTATCAATTCTCCACGGAAAGATGCAAAGGAAAGGGAGAAGAGGATGCAGAACTTGAGGTAACGACTTTGTTAGTTAATCGTTTTCCTGTTTAATAAAAGCCTGATTTTATTGCATATATTTATTGCTTTTTCTTAACAAAATTTCGGTACAATTGATGTTTATTCCATTATTTGTGTATGGATGTGTGTGTGATTCAATTGTTTCCGGTTAATAAAAACTATTGTTATGTTGCTTTATTGTTTGGTATCAATTGTTTAGGCTTACAAAATTTCGGTGCAATTGTGGTACTTTAATGTCTATGTTGTTTCAATTGCTTACAGTTGAGGTAAATAATTATGCAAGTTGATTTATTTGGTTTGTATGAATTGTTTATGGCTTAACAAAAGAAAAGGTTTTTGGGATGAATTGTTTAGTCCAATTCGATTCTGGATAAGAGAAACTAAGTTATTTCTAATCTTAGTTAGACTAATCAAAATGGAGGTTTCGATTATTCAAGTCTAATCGAATGCCTTAACAAGAAATGCTAGTTAACTAACCTAGTACTTGTCTTGTTTAAAAGTGAAAGGTCTAAGTTATTATTTGAATAATTAGAGCTTGATGAGAAAAATAGAGTTAATTCTGATCTTTATTTTGGTCTTATCGAACAAGCGATTGTATTTGTACAATCGGTTTAGCAAAGGATCTAAAGTGCTTAGTCGATTTTTGGTTTGCAAAACTATTAACGAAAATTGCTTCGGGCAATTGTTTCCTTGGTAACATATCAAAACAAAATTACTTGTAGTTTCGGTTTTGATATTGGTTATCAAAAATGGTGTGTGGAACCCTCGTGCTTAACTCTTATAGGTTTTGCAAGTCTCTTTGTAAGATTTGTAAAATACTTTCGGTTTGTCTTTTTATTTGCTCGTACCTTTGTCATTTTGTGACAAAAAGGGGGAGAAATATATGGAGTAAACAAGTGATACTTATATTGATTTGTATTGATTTGGTATCACTAAGGAAAGGACAATGGTGCTTAAACGTTATATCCAATGAAAGAGTAAAGCATATACTAAGGGGGAGTAACATATCATATGATGATGGAAATAACAAAGACATGCGGATTGAAAATCTACCTATCTTACCTTTAGGGGGAGTATTAGCTTTGTTATTATAATGTTAACAACGACATTTATGGATTGAATGTATACAGGTTATTGTGCTGTTGTTTTTGGGAATCAAGCGTATGTGTAATGAATTCTTGTAATTTGTTTATCCGTATGATGTAAGAGTTTTGTCACTAAAATTGACAAAGGGGGAGATTGTTAGAGCATAGCTCGGTTGAACCCACCAAGCGTTGGTATGTCAAGTTTGGTTGTCATATTTTAGTGAATCAACACTCATTTAAAGAGACGCTTGATTATTTACTAGAGTCAACTTCGTATAGGTTAGCTTGAAAGTATTAAGATATGAGACATTACAAGTATTACGTGAAGACTTGAAGAATGTGAAGAAGTGAGGAGCTATAACGACGACATCATCCTTCAACTTGAAGTTAGTAATATTTGACTTGAACTGTTTCATTCCCTAACGTATCTTTCAAGTTGTGCATATTGAAAACATAACTGCGAAACTGTGAATGATTATACTCTAGTTAGACATAGTATTAAGGAATACAATACGAAGTATAACGCTTATCTTTTGAACTTGGTATATAAGACATCGACATAATCGTATGAATGCTATTGTTATTATGTATGGGTATGGATGAATATTTCGTCCTAGGAAACAATGTTTTACATTCGTTTAAAGGAAGTACAATTCATAAACTTGTTTTATGAATCGAAAGGGAAATCGCTAGGCTTATTGGTATTGTTATTCATTGCAAATCTTTTGAATTACCAATATGTGTGTTTAGTATAACCGCTAATAACTTGTTTATGTATCTTGGTAAAACTATTCATAAGGCCTGACTTTTGTATTGGTATGACTTTTATTAGTGAAACCGATCTTAAGTAATCACCTGAGATGGTATGATCGATTTGTTGTAATTGGTATGACCAACTCTAGACACTGTGGAACCGATCCTAGTAAGAGGTACAACCAATCACAAAAGGGAAATCGATCCTTGTAAGAGGTGAAACAAGTTTTTAGTTATTAGGAACCGATCCTATGAACATGTGCAACAAATACAAGTTACATACCATATATATATGGGAACCGATCCTAGTACCTAGTCAACCAAGTTTTGGTAACTAGCGTGACTAATTCTAGTACCCACATGGAGGTAGAACCGAAACTTGTTTTGGTAGAACCGTGAAACCCATGATTGGTGATTTGATAGGATAATCAATCACACAGTTCTTGGAAGTCAGATGAACCAATTCTAAACTTGTTTAGAATTGGGGCAAATCGGTTCCAAGATGGTAAATATGAAAAAGGATTTACCAAGTAAAGATGTCGACATACTTTTAACATGTGTAGTAACGCTTATCTTTTATTGTTCAAAGATATTCCTTAATAGCTAAAGGAGAATCCCGGATCGAAATAAATTGAGAATCTTTTAATTAAGGTTTTTAGTTTTATATGCTCTTAATTTCCAGCAATTAAAATGCATATCTTTAGAAAATAAAAATTGGTAATGTGCATTTACTAATTGGAGATTTTCTACTGAGATTTCGGTTGATATTTGGACAAAGCATTTCCATGAATTATGGAAACCGAATTTGGTAATATATTGCATATCTTGAAAATATTTTCGGTTTTGGAAATTCCTTGGTGTCCAAACTTCCTTGGTCTATAAATATTGAAGTTTGCATTTCAAGCAAACTAATCCTAAGAGCCAGCAAAACTACCTAGTTGTGTTGTTACTGGTGGAGCCGCCTATTCGGAGAGGAAAGTAACCTAATTAAGCGAAATCTCTTACGGCCGCTCAGTTTAAAGACTTCTTTGGGATTGAGAAGCTCTATTAGTACCGTTGGTAGGAAACTAGATAATTGCAGTTTATTATTAGTTTTCGATTGATTTGATTGACTAACGGTTGTTGAACTTTTATTGCACCTAGTTTGTTTATTCTTGAGAATCTTCTCTTCTGATATAAGATTCACTCAAACTAGATCGAAGTTTCGACGGGGATCTTTAGATTGTTTGTAGATCTAAAGACGTCTTGTGATAATCCATTGTTAACAGACTCCATTCTGTATGTGATTGATCCCAAGAGATTCAAGTTGATTGTGTGCAGGTGTTTATTGAAGATCAAAGAAGATTTGAAGACAAAAAATATTTTTGGGTTCATAATCTTTGGTGTGCACAATACTTGTTTCGGCTGGAAAAGGATCCAACTATAATCGGTTTATCTTTGTGATTGATTAGATTGATTAGTTAAGTAGATCGGCATCAATACAATTCTTTGTGATTCAAAGTATTGATTGCAAAATCTTGACAATTACTTTGGTAATTGTTATTAGATAGATCTAAGGACCTGACAAAGGAGTTTATTGGGATAAACGGAAGAGCCTTTTGTCAATCTCATATCACTTGATATAAAAGAGTTGTTACCGAACAGATTTGTTGTTCCTTTACTGTTTGGAATACGAACCAAAGGAATTGTTCCAAGTGCGTGACTTATTGCAAGTTGGAGGCGCGGGGATACAAACGGAACTAGGTGAACTATAGGTTTAGTTGCTTGGTCTCAACTATACGAAGTTGGTTTAGATTTTGTATAGCGGCTTAATCCTGATAGTATTTAATTCTTGAAAGGTCCCGGGGTTTTTCTGCATTCCTTGTTAACAAAATCTTGTTGTGTCTTTTACTTTTCTATTTCCGCAATTATAATTGTTTATTATTAGAAGTAAAATACACAAACGTTAATTCCTATTTACTTGATAGCAATCCTATTGTGTTTGGTTAAGTCCGAACTTTTATCAAGTAAACATACTTCGTTGTCGTATTGTCTCGATCTCGTATCCATAGACGATAACACGAAGTGTGAACCGATTAGTTGTATTGTCTCGACTCAGTCCATAGATAATCACTTTCGGAAAAAGGACTTATAGGTGGAAAAGTTTTAGATTGAGGTATATTTGGGTACCCTCGTCTTTTCAGATAACATATATGCAAGTACGCACACTATGCTATATTCAATCATGGTTAATCGTTCTAAACTCCATTTTCAATCATTAAAACATTCTCGGAAGACGGGAATAGTTGTCTCACACAAACTATTAGCTTCAAAGCAATTTTCAAGTGATCGAATGATCAATACGAAACATTCTGAGTCTACATCAAATGACTGTCTCACACAAATCACGTAAGATGTTACAAGGAGATTTTCACATGATCATCTTTTGACTTGCGTCAAGAACATAAGATGAACTTGGTTAAAGAAAAAGCTTACCAACAAATATTTCGAGAAATATGTAAGCGAGTTAAACTTAGCTCGAAATATCAAAAGTGTATAATCTGAGTGATAGATGAGTTCAAGTCTTCATATACCTTTTGTTGATGAAGTTCCACAAGCTCACCTTAGTAGTTCTTCGTCTTCAATCGATGAACGCCGTGAAGTCTAAAGATAAATTACACAATCTATTCTAATCCGAGACTTAACCGTAGATAGACTTGAAATCAAGACTTATAGTTTTGGCAACTAAACTTGACAAACAAGCTTTAGATAGCAACGCTTGCGAGTTCGACCAAGCAATGCTCTAACAAACTCAGTGGTTAAGTTCTAAAATCGGTAATGTATGATTTTCATACTCATGAAATGAAACGTTAATGATTTAAGGAATGCAAATTATCTTTGCAAACCGTGGCTTAATGTTCATGAATTGATTCTTTTATAAGTACTTTGTACGATGACGAATCAATCCGATTTTGTTTCAATTTGTTCATATATATTTCTATGAGATAGTGAACAATTGAACAACTCTATTTGAAACACAATTAGATTCATTTGGTAATTTTTCAGAATTGATTGATCATCATATTTGATCTAGAAGTGTTAGATGAATATAGTTAAGACAAAAGTGTTCATATGGCTAATTTCGGTTAACTATTATTGAGCCAACTCAATATACACGTTTAGGTATGGTTACCCATATATAAATATAAGTATATTTCATTTGTGTGTAACAAGTTAATACCATTTAACGATGGAGATTAATTGCTTAATTTCTAAGCAGACTTAGCTTGAATCTTAAATCAATATTTCATCTAACGGTGAATATTGAATGCTTTGTTACTAAGCTATCTTAGCTTTGATTGTAAGCAACCCTGATTTGAAATACTATATAAGGGAGAACTTTAGCAACTGGAAAACCTAATCCAGGCACTTTCATGTGTCCTAGTTGAAAACTAGAGTCGATTCTCCTTTAACCTAGGTTTTTCCAAAACCATATTAGGTTAACGACTTGAAGACTTCATTTGGGATTCGTAAAGCCAGATCCAACTATTTTCTCTGTAGTTGCGTATTCTGATATTACTTGTTCTATCGTATTGAGTTTTATCTTCTCTAAGATTCACTCAAGATTTATCTCTGATGGGTAAGATATAAAAAGTAATCACAACAGTTCTTCGTCTCAGACTCTTGTGATTCCGCAATAACTTTTTTTGTTAATCAGTTGGGTTATTGTGAGGTGATTGATATTTCTAGGCTGCTCTTTGGGAGTATAATACCGGATTATCAATTGGTTCCTGTTCACCTTGAATTATATCAAAAGATGGAACAAAAACCGAATAAAGAATAGACATATATGTGGGAAACATATTTGTTTATAAATCTTCGACTTTGGGTCGTATCAACTCTTAATTGTGGGTGAGATCAGCTAAGGGAATCAAGTGCGCAGAATCCGGCGTGGTTCTATAGGCGTAAGGAACGCGACTGTACCTTAATCGGTGTGAGACTTGGTTAGGGCTCAACTATATTCCAGTCCGAAGTTAACTTGTAGTAGGCTAGTGTCTGTAGCGGCTTAATACAGTGTAGTGTTCAAAGCTGGACTAGGTCCCGGGGTTTTTCTGCATTTGCGGTTTCCTTGTTAACAAAATTTCTGGTGTCTGTGTTATTTCTTTTCTGCATTATATTTGTTTATATTAAATAAATATCACAGGTTGTGCGTAGTTCAATCAGTTTATAAATATGACCTTGTTTGTTGGATATAACTTGATTGACACTTGGGCATTGGTCTTTGGTACCGTCCAAGTTATTTCTCATATCAATCAGGCTCACGGATTTCTATCTGTTCGATTTGCTGATTATGTTGAGAAATAGAGATAAAGGTCTTTGAAATATTTCTTGATTGAGTCTCACTTTTAAGTTTGTGTTCTCGGAATTATATTAGAGTTTAGTCCATACAAATTGTTAAACGAATTATTGGGTGTGTTATTATACCCCCACTTTTTCAATTTGTATCAGAGTAGGCAAACACGCTAAGACCTAATAAGTCTGTGTTTGAAGCAATCTTAGTTTTTATGGACGAGTCTATCTTTAATAACGTACCAGTTCAGAAATTACCAGATGCTTTTCAAAGCTTAAATTCACCTGAGAGAACTGTCACATCTAGGTCAATATCTAAACATCCTCGTGATGTAGAAACTGTTGATAACTGGAAAACACACCTAGAAGAACAGTTGGATGAAATTTTTGACGAACATGACTCAAATATTGATAAAGATGTTGATGAGGAAATCTTAGAGTATGTTAAGCTGTTGAAACCGGTGGAAAAGTTGACAACTTCTTCTGTCACTTCTTTTCCAACCCATCTTTGTCGAGAAAATAAGAAATTGAGAAGAATTTACTCAGGTCTTTATTCTTGGAATAATATTAACGATTCGATGCTCAAAGATCGTGTGAATGACCTAAGTAAAAAATCACTTGGATGTGATAATCTTCGTCGATATTTCTATAAGTTGGAAGAAAAACTTGCAACAACTGAAGCAAGGATTAACTCCAAGAAAATAAGTTCTGATGACAGGGAAAGCGCTTGTCTCGCTAGAGAAAAACGCCATGAGGATAATTTAACTGCTCCTCTTGATAAAATCAAGATGTTGGAAGATGACTTGAAAATTTTTAATACTAGTTCAAGCAAATTAACCACAATGCTAGGAGCAAGTAAAAATCATCGTGATACACGAGGATTGGGCTATAAGGGAATAGATGCTCCAAATATTAGCAAAAAGGTAAAATTTATCAAGGATAGTGATTCTTCTGAACAAAAGGTTTCTACTGATGGCAAAAGTGAAATACCTTCACCGGAAGTTAAGGTTCGAAATATCAAAGTATATCAACCTCCAAAACCAGCACACATGAATCCGGGTAAGAACGTTCATTATATTTGTCATTATTGCGGAAACAAAAGTCACCTGGAAAGTAGATGTCGTTTTCGTATAAGGAATGAAAAACTTCATGATATTCTCGTTTGGGTGTCAAAAGAAGTGATTAAACCTAGATCATATGTTAAGGATAATACCCTTGATATTACGGGTTATGAACGTCCAATCTTTAGGCAAAGGAATCAGTGTTGTGATAAACCTAGATTTTCCTATAAATGTCATAAGAAGCCTTTTCACAATCGTAATGATTATCAAAAGGATAACTTTGTAAATACGAAGACAAGATCCGATATTCCCAATTGGAAAAAAGACTAACTTGCAAAAGAATAGTCAATCTAATTCTCTTCCGAATATTCTAGAATAGAGTAATGGGAAGAAGGTTCCAGTTGTTCCTAAATGCATTCAGAAATGGATACCATAGAAAGTCAATGATGCTTTGGGTGTGAAAAGGAATGATCTCCAAAAAAATTCCATTACTATAGAGAAGGCAGTATCCATGATATTGGAACTTACAAATTTCTTTGGAAAGATGGATTTGGATGTGAAAGGTTCTAAAAGAAATCTCCTTTATGATAATCCAAAAGTGAAACGGAATAAGCCAAAAACTATAGATGGTGAAAAATCCATAGTTGCGGAAAAGTCTGTTTCAGTCACTTGTGGTGAGCAAGACACTATTCACCTCAACACAACTTGATTGTGTTGCAAGTGTATCCCCACCAAGGAAGGCCCTGTTATGTATACGGTGAGGGAAGCACGAGAATTGAGGCGCACATATTGTGTTAGGTAGGATATTGAATTTTTGGTAAAGGCGTAGGATTCACGATTGGATTCTTCTAAAAAGTATGTCTATAAACTTCGGCAAGATTTATGTTTTTATTATTTTCTTAAAGTACTTATAATGATCCATGTACCTTGTGTATCGTTCATGTCTACCTAACTTGATTTGTGTTTAAGGTTCTTAAATGTTTAGGTTTGAAAATAGTAGTTCGGGATTTTTTTCCTTCATGGTACACATACCAGGTATGCATACTATCATTTAAAATTAAAATCCAGGGATTTCAGTTCGCGAACACCATTTGCAAACAGCTTTACATCCGTTTGCGAACTGGCCTGTAGACGTCAATATTTGACAACTTGTTTTGGCCGTAACTTCTTCGTCCGAACTCGGAATTACATCATTCCTTTGCATTCTCATCCTCTTTGAATTATCTTCAAAATGGTGATGAGAAATCCTAGATTTGGATGTGTTAAGATTGGTCTTTGTCCCGTTTCTTGTTTTTGAGTGTTTTGCTCAATTTCGTTGCACTTGTTCCAGTTCTCTTGGACTTGGCACTTGGATTCTTGGAGTAATTATCTTCTAATCTTATTTGTATATGTTTAAGAATGTTGTTGGTGAATAACAAAGAAGAAAGTTCAAGAATGGGGAGTAGTACGCATTACTCTGGGATTCTTGAATGTTCATAATCCTCTTATGTGGACTACGGTGCATGGTCGTTAATGACTTTGTATTTTCTTCTTTAAGAAAATATTTTTATACGCCTTTGGTAGCCATTCTTGGTCTAAATCCGTGCGAAAAAGATTGATTATACCTTCTAAGGGCAAATCATCTTGTATGTTCTTTACGAGTTTGTTTATTATAAGTTTGTCTCTTCGTTTTGTTATCTAGGCTTCTTATGATAATTTATTCTTATGTTTAATAAGGATAACTAGGGTTTGGAATAGCAAATATTGTGATTACACATAGCTATTTCAGTGATTTTCATCTTGCAATGTTTTTAGATTTATTTATTTAAATTCTAAGTTATTTGGAAGATGGTTTTTGCAGTATTTAATCTTTTGATTTTATATATTGCAATTGCTTATGAGATGTATGCCTTTATGTTCGTGAACTGTGCTAGTATCTCATAATTGCTCAAAAGTTAAGTCTATTATGTCTTTATGCAAATATTGATAAAAGATAGAATGAACTTTTGAAAATTCCGCAGTATTGATATTTCCCTGATCCACTTTTATGTGAAAGTACTGTATATATCCGTAAGTTTTCTTATGTTGGGCATTTCCGGTTAAATTAATCACAAAGTTTCTCTTGTGATTAGTTTAATCGATGATATTTTGGATATTAACAAATCGCGTCCAAAGAAATCCTTCTTTTCTTATAAAAGTAAGGTCGCTCATGTTGTTCTCTTGGGAATGACATCAAATGGGGGAGAGTTCTTAATTGAACTTGTGCTAATTGTCATATCTTTGTGGGGAGTGCGGCTGTGAAATATTGTAGGAGTTATCTTGTATCTTTATAAACTCCTTGATGAATACACTAAGTTTCAACTATGTGAAATCATCGAAACAAAGTTGATTTGTTCTCTTTTAGTCATAAATTATCTCTTTGAGAATTTCATTATGATCCCGTAGTTTTCGTACCTTTGCCAATTTATATTGACAAAAAGGGGGAGAATTATTTGGTAGTTCACACTACATACATATGGCTTACGGATCATTATGTAAGGGGGAGTGGTTTCATTGTGAGATGGAAATATTGACTAAGGGGGACTGATACATATCACCATGGTATTATTTCAAAGTTGTGATGCAATTGGACTTTGATTCTGTATAATAATACTATGACATTGTACAACAATGATTGAAAACATTTGTTTTCTAATTTTTATGGCTACGGATCTTCAACAACAATGATGCTGAGTTGAACACGTTTAGAATCGCTGAAGTACTTGGAGTAGCGAAGAATTCAAGGAAAGTTAAAGAGCCAAGGAAATCAAGTATGATGGATGAGAAGCTACAAAGTTTATTTATTTTGTAATCCATATGTATTGATAGTTTTGTCACTAAAATTGACAAAGGGAGAGATTGTTAGAGCACTGCTCGGTCGAACTCGCAAGCGTTGCTAGTAACTTTCTAGCTAACCTATGCGAAGTTGACTCTAGTAAATAATCAAGCGACTCTTTAAATGAGTTTTGATTTACTAAAATATGATAACCAAACTTGACATACCAACGCTTGGTGGGTTCAACCGAGCTATGCTCTAACAATCTCCCCCTTTGTCAATCTTAGTGACAAAACTCTTACATCATATGGATAAACAAGTTACAAGAATTCATTACACATATGCTTGATTCCAGGTTTCAACAGCACAATAACCTGTATACATTCAATCCATAAATGCCGTTGTTGACATTATAATAATAAAGCTAATACTCCCCCTAAAGGTAAGATAGGTAGATTTTCAATCCGCACGTCTTTGTTATTCTCATCATCATATGATATGTTACTCCCCCTTAGTCTATGCTTTACTCTTTCGTTAGATATAACGTTTAAGCACCATTGTCCTTTCCTTAGTGATACCAAATCACTTGTTTACTCCATATATTTCTCCCCCTTTTTGTCACAAAATGACAAAGGTACGAGCAAATAAAAGACAAACCTAAAGGATCTTACAAATCTCAAAAGACTTGCAACCTATAAGAGTTAAGCACGAGGGTTCCACACACCATTTTAGATAACCAATATCAAAACCGAAACTACAAAGTAATTTTGTTTTGATATGATACCAAGGAAACAATTTCCCGAAGCAATTTTCCCTAATAGTTTAGCAAATCAAAAAATTGACTAAGCACCTTCGTTCCCCAATCGCTTGTTCGATAAGACCAAAATAAAGATCAGAATTAACTCTATTTTTCTCATCAGACTCTAATTATTCAAATAATAACTTAGACCTTTCACTTTTAAACAAGACAAGTAGTAGGTTAGTTAACTAGTATTTCTTGTTAAGGCATTCAGTTAGACTTGAATAACCGAAACTTCCACTTTGATAAGTCTAACTAAGATCAGAATTGACTTAATTTCTCTTATCCGGAATTGAATTGGACTAAAAAATTCATCCCGAAAACCTTTTTGTTAAGCCATAAACAATTCATACAAACCAAATAAATCAACTTGCATAATTATTTACCTCAACCGGAAGCAATTGAAACAAACATATACATTATAGTACCGCAATTGCACCGAAATTTCGTAATCCTAAACAATTGATATCAAACAATAAAGCAAGATAACAATAGTTTTTCTTAACCGTAAAAAATTGAATCACACACACATCCATACACAAATAATGGAATAAACATCAATTGTACCGAAATTATGTTAAGCAAAAGCAATAAAAATATGCAATAAAATCAGGCTTTTCTTAAACAGGAAAACGATTAACTAACAAATCCGTTACCTCAAATTCTGCATCCTCTTCTCCCCAAAGATATATCATTAAGCGCAAGTTCAAGTTAGAACTCTCCCCCGTTGTGTTGTCATCCTCTCGCAAGACAAAAGAACAATAACAAAACCAACCTTTACCAGAGAAAAGTTGAAAATCTGTTTTAACTAATGCATAGCAAAAGTTGAAACCCCGAAACACATATGCTTTTATGCTAAACCAAACGATTCAACACATTGTGACTTTCTCACATATTAGTTTCAATCGGAACCCCTTATGATCCTTTGATAAAGCCTACCAACATGGGCTAGATCTTAATCCTGCTAAATCAAAAAGTCACCCAAACCATAAGGGTTCACACAATATGAGATCGAATATTAAGGTTATGAAAACCGAAATCAAACATCCCATAAACATACATAGCAATAATATAAAGCTTGCAAGCACCGGCTATGTAATCGAAAACTATCACAAGAAAAATTATAAAATAATAATTTTATTCATAAATAATAAATATTTTTATTCATAATAGACCTTATACAATTATTGAAAGAAATCAAAAACTGATGTCTATTTTTCTGATTAAGAATTACAGCATGTATCTTGATCTTTAGTGGTGCTCTTATTGTTTACTGAGATTTCATCAGTACTCAAACTTTTGAAGCATGTCTCAAGAGACTTGTCTGCAACCACTTCCTATTTTTCAAGTTCTTCAATTAGAACCTTGAGTTCAGCAAGAACACTTCTTGTTTGATCAATTCTTTCTTTGAGCCAATCTTGATGTTGAACTGTCATGATGAGATTAGTTCTAAGTTCTTCAAAACCTTGGATATAGTGAATCATACTATCAGAACGAATCCATTTGGTTTCGGTTGGATCTTGAAGGTTGTAAACCAACAGACATGACTCGTCTTGAGATCCATTTGAACTATCTGAATCATAATCAGACATGCTTTTTGATATGTTTTTCTTCTTCATTTCTGTATTGATTCCTTGACAATCCTTAACCTTTTGAGCTTCCTCCTAATTAGCCTTTGTGACACTGCGAGTTATTGGAGGCATGCCCGATTATTTAAATATGGATTGATCAGGGTTTCAGAATACAAGCAAGAGATAGTTTCTCTTTAAGAAGAGACAACTCTTGGACCGAAAATATCAGGAAATTCCGAAAATATTGAAAGAATATATTTAGTTTCCTTTGTCCGAACTTCTCATGCTGGAAGGTTTATTAAAATTCGAAAATTCTAAATAAAACCTATTTTTGGAACATCATGATAAACATGAACAAATTTTAGACAGATATGGATTCGCAGTTATCCATAAGATATCACAGATTTTCTTGATAAACAAACACAAAAAATGTGCTCTTGTTTTATTGTGCATTTCCCATCCATAATTAAGAGAATGAAAAAGGATGAGAGTGCACAACTTTGATACAACTAAGTTGTATCGGGGTAAGCTTTTTCTGGATTACAACAAGTATTAGAAACATAGTTCATGTTTCTCTTTGGGAATTTCTACCCTAAATATTTTCTCCCAGGACAATGATCTTTTCTAACTCTAGAGATTTGATCATGTGGAGAAGATGTACTGATGTGAGAATTTTCAGGGATAGATAAATCTCTCTTAATTCTGTCAATGAGATTTTCATAAGATTTTCTCATTCTAAGGATTTCCTTATGAAGCACATCAGTATGATTGTCTAAAACAATTATCGGAAATTCCTGATTGTTTCCTTTGGCAGAGATTCTCTCTTTCCCTTTCTCCTAAAATCGTTCTTCATCAAAACAGGAACTGTTTCTAAATAGATGAGGAGGAACCTTTTTCCATAAGCGATTATCAACTCTAATCTATGATTCTTTTGAGTTGATCTTATCGGGTTGTGGTATATTATGTCTTTCTACTGAGGAATGATCTTTCAGTTTTTTAAGACAAGAAACTTCTTTCAATGTTTTTACCACCGTATTTTGAAGAAGTATAAGTTTCCTATCAAGTGACTGAAAGTTGTATTCCTTAAGATCACGTTCACGGAATTGGTTCAAAGTTTCCTTTGGACAAGATTTCGTCTGATCATCAGTAGATGTAGAAGCTGATTTTTCATCCTCTTATGACTTGATGTAGTTAGGCAAACGACCATCATCATGATCTGTTTCGGATGTGATCAAACAAGTTTTGTTATCACAATCTCTCAAAGTCGAGCAAGGACCTTTGGTTTCTTCATCAGAAGAAATTATAACATAATCATTAGTCAGAGTCATAGGATGTGTCTCTTTATCTTGAGTAAGAGATTTTCCAAGAGCTTTTAATTTGACAGTGAGATTCATATTCTCCTTAGATAGAATATTCAGTTGAATGTCTTTATCTCTGATCTCATTTTTAAGAAGATTTGATTGTCTTTAATATCAACATCTTTGTAGACAGAGATTTTATAGGCTTTAGGAGTTTTACCAACTCTTTATTAGCATCTTTTTTTTCCATCAGAGAACGACTCAGATGTACACTTAATTTTGGTAACTCCTGGATCATGGATTAACAAATTAGTAACATCTTCAACTTTCGAGTATTCATACTCTTGCATAACGTTAACTGAATCGAACATAGATTCAATTCTTATAGGTTGGATCGCACAAAACACAGATTGTTAGATCTTTTCGTGTTTGCCTGCTTTGATACCAATTGAAAAGACGAGGGTACCAAAATATACCTCAATCTAAAACTTTTCCACCTATAAGTCCTTTCTCCGAAAGTGATTGTCTATGGACTGAGTCGATACAATACAACTAATCGGTTCACACTTCGTGTGATCGTCTATGGATACGAGATCGAGACAATACGACAACAAGATAACTTGCGTGATTGACTATGGATACAAGATCGAGACAATACAACAACGAAGTATGTTTACTTGATAATAGGTTCGGACTTAACCAAACACAATAGGATTGCTATCAAGTAAATAGGAATTAACGTTTGTGTATTTTACTTCTAATTATAATAAAAAAATTATAATTGCGGAAATAGAAAAGTAAAAGACACAACAAGATTTTGTTAATTAGGAAACCGCAAATGCATAAAAACCCCGGGACCTTGTCCAGAATTGAATACTCTCAGGATTAAGCTGCTATACAAAATCTAAACCAACTTCGTATAGTTGAGACCAAGCAACTAAACCTATAGTTCACCTATTTATGTCTGTATCCTTGCGCCTCCAACTTGCAATAAGTCACGCACTTGGAACAATTCCTTTGGTTCGTATTCCAAACAGTAAAGGAACAACAAATCTATTCGGTAAAAACTCTTTTCAAAAAAGTGATATGAGTTTGACAAAAGGCTCTTCAGTTTATCCCAATAAACTCCTTTGTCAGGTCCTTAGATCTATCTAATCAACAAGCACCAAGGTAATTGTCTAGACTATGCAATCAATACTTCAAATCACAAAGAAACGTATTGATGCCGATCTACTCAACTAATCAATCCAATCTATCAAAAGATAAACCGATTATAGTTGGATCCCAGCCGATCAAGTTTTGTGCACACCAAAGATTATGAACTCAAATAAGAAATCTTCATTGTCTTCAAATATTCTTAGATCTTCAATAAACACCTGCACACAATCAACTTGAATCTCTTGTGATCAATCACATATAGAACGGAGTCTGTTAACAATGGATTATCACAAGACGTCTTTAGATCTACAAATAGTCTAAAGATCCCCGTCGAAACTTCGATCAAGTTTTAGTGAATCTTATATCAGAAGAGAAGATTCTCAAGCATAAACAAACTAGGTGCAATCAAAGTTCAACAACCGTTAGTCAATCAAATCAATCGAAAACTAATAATAAACTGCAATTATCTAGTTTCCCACCAACGGTACTCATAGAGATCCCAATCCCAAAGAAGTCTTTAAAACGAGCGGTCGTAAGAGATTTCACCTAATTAGGGTACTTTCCTCTCCGAATAGACGGCTCCACCAGTAACAACACAACTAGGTAGTTTTGATGGCTCTGAGGATTAGTTTGCTAAAAATACAAACTTCAATATTTATAGACCAAGGAGGTTTGGACACCAAGGAATTTCCAAAACCGAAAATATTCTCAAGATATGCAATATATTTCCAAATTTGGTTTTCATAATTCCAGGAATTGCTTTGTCAAAATATTGACCGAAATCTCTTAGAAAATCTCAAATTAGTAAATGCACATTACCAATTTTATTTTCTAAAGATATGCATTTTAATTGCTGGAAATTAAAAGCATATAAAACTAAAAACCTTAATTAAAAGATTCTCAATTTATTTCGATCCGGGATTCTCTTTTAGCTATTAAGGAATATTTTGAACAATAAAAGGTAAGAATTACTGCACGTGTTCAAAGTATGTCGACATCTTTACTTGGTAATTCCTTTTTCATATTTACCATCTTGGAACCTATTTGCCACACTTCCAAACAGGTTTAGAATTGGTTCATCTGACTTCCAAGAACTATGTGATTGATTATCCTATCAAATCACCAATCATGGGTTTAACGGTTCTACCAAAACAAGTTTCGGTTCTACCTCCATGTGGGTAGTAGGATCAATCACACTAGCTTTCCAAAAATTGGTTGACTAGGTACTAGGATCGGTTACCACATATTTATGGTATTTAACTTGTATTCGGTTGCACAAATCATAGGATCGGTCACCAATAACTAAGACTTGTTATACCTCTTACAAGGATCGATTCCATTTGCTTGTGATCGGTTTCACCTATTACTAGGATCGTCTCCCCAATGTCTAGAGTTGGTCATACCAATTACAACATATCGATCATACCATCTCGGGTGATTACTTAAGATCGGTTTCACTAATAAAAGTCATACCAATACAAAAGTCAGGCCTTGTGAATAGTTTTACCAAGATACATAAACAAGTTACGAGCGGTTATACTAAACACACATATTGGTAATCCAAAGATTTGCAATGAATAACAATACCAATAAGCCTAGCGATTTCCCTTTAGATTCATAAAACAAGTTTATGAATTGTACTTCCTTTAAACGAATGTAAAACATTGTTTCCTAGGACGAAATATTCACCCATACCCATACATAATCACAATAGCATTCATACGATTATGTCGATGTCTTATATACGAAGTTCAAAAGATAGACGTTCTACTTCGTATAGTAATTCCTTAATACTATGTCTAACTAGAGTATAATCATTCACAGCTTCGCAGTTATGTTTTCAATATGCATGACTTGAAAGATACGTTAAGAATAAAATAGTTCAAGTCAAATATTACTAACCTCAAGAGGAAGGATGATGTCGTCGTTGTAGCTCTTTACTTCTTCACATTCTTCAAGTCTTCACGTAATACTTGTAAGTCTCATATCCTAGTAACTTTCTAGCTAACCTATATGAAGTTGACTCTAGTAAATAATCAAGCGACTCTATAAATGAGTTTTGATTTACTAAAATATGACAGCCAAACTTGACATACCAACGCTTGGTGGGTTCAACCGAGCTATGCTCTAACATGGTCTGGAACTCTTGTTTGCGTACCTAGTATTTGAATGGATTCACCTGAGAAGGTCCAAAACTCTTGTTTGCGTACTTAGTATGCGCACGGGTTTACCGGAGTTAGGTCCGGGACGGTTGTTCTCAAACCAGGTTTGCGAACGTCTTGACTAGGCCAAGGTCCGGAGCTGTTGTTCGTGTACCTGGTTGGCGAACTCAGTGGTTAAGTTCTAAAATAGGTAATGTATGATTTTCATACTCAGGAACTAAAACATTAATGATTTCTATGAGATAGTGAACAATTGAACAACTCTATTTGAAACACAATTAGATTCATTTGATAATCTTTCAGAATTGATTGATCATCATATTTGATCTAGAAGTGTTAGATGAATATGGTTAAGACAAAAGTGTTCATATGGCTAACTTCGGTTAACTGTTATTCAGCCAACTCAATATACACGTTTAGGTACGGTTACCCATACCTAAATATAAGTATATTTCATTTGTGTGTAACAAGCTAAAACCATCTAGCGGTGGAGATTAATTTCTTAATTTCTATGCAGACTTAGCTTGAATCTTAATCAAGATTTCATCTAACGATGAATATTGAATGCTTTGTTACTTAGCTATCTTAGCTTTGATTGTAAGCAACCCTGATTTGAAAGACTATATAAGGCAAAACTCTAGCAACTGGAAAACCTAATCCCGACACTTTCATGTGTCCTAGTTGCAAACTAGAGTCGATTCTCCTTTAACCTAGGTTTTTCCAAAACCATATTAGGTTAACGACTTGAAGACTTTATTTGGGATCCGTGAAGCCAGATCCAACTGTTTTCTCTGTAGTTGCGTATTCCGATCTTACTTGTTCTATCGTATTGAGTTTTATCTTCTCTAAGATTCACTCGATATTTATCTCCAATAGGTAAGATATAAAAAGTAATCACAATAATTTTTCGTCTCAAACTCTTGTGATTCCGCAATAACTTTTTCTATTAATCAGTTGGGTTATTGTGAGGTCATTGATATTTTTATGCTGCTCTTCGGGGGTATAAGACCGGTTATCAATTGGTTCTTGTTCACCTTGATTTCTATCAAAAGACGGAACAAAAACCGAATAAAGAATAAACATATATGTGGGAAACAGATTTGTTTATGAGTCTTCGACTTTAGGTCGTATCAACCCTTAGTTGTGGGTGAGATCAGCTAAGGGAATCAAGTACGTAGAATTCGGCGTGGTTGTAGAGGCGTAAGGAACACGACTGTACCTTAATCGGTGTGAGACTTGATTAGGGATCAACTACATTCCAGTCCGAAGTTAACTTGTAGCAGGCTAGTGTCTGTAGCGGCTTAATACAGTGCGGTGTTCAAAGCTGGACTAGGTCCCAGGGTTTTTATGCATTTGCGGTTTCCCCGTTAACAAAATTTCTGGTGTCTGTGTTATTTCTTTTCCTCATTATATTTGTTTATATAATTGAAATATCACAGGTTATGCGTAGTTCAATCAGTTTATAAATCCGACCTTGTTTGTTGGATATAACTTGATTGACACTTGGGCATTGGTCATTGGTACTGTCCAAGTTATTTCTCATATCAATCAGGCTCACGGATTTCTATCTGTTCGATTTGCTGATTGTGTTGAGAAATAGAGATAAAGCTCTTTGATATATTTCTTTATTGAGTCTCACTTTTAAGTTTGTGCTCTCGGAATTATGTTGGAGTTTATTCCATACTGATTTCTGAACGAATTTTTGGATGTGGTTGTTATACCCCCGCTTTTTCAGTTTTGTTGATGAAGTTCTCCAAAAGCTTCGGTTGATCTTCGCCTTCAAACGGTAGAACCCAATGATGACCGGTTCGTTTCTCAACTACCTCTATCCTAGACCGAGACTTAACTAATTGTAGACTAGAAATCAACATATAATTTTGACAACTAAATTTGACAAAAATCTTGAGATAGACAACAATTGTTAGTTCGACCGAGCAATGCTCTTACAATTAGAGATCTACCCATTATAATTACACATGTTTGTTGAGGTGTGGGAGATGGTGATTGCATTTATAGCTCTAAACAATCAAGTAACTCTAAGGATATATATCTTATAAGTGAAGACACTAACAATTAGAATATCAATATGCTTAGAATTTCATTTTCCGAACTTGAAGTTGAAGCCACTATGTCCACACTCATGCCGCAGCTATTGTGTGATCAATTAGTTAGGACCCTTACTCTGACGGGCATATTTACTTTGAAATATATATAAGATACTACAGTTAGACGCGGGTCTTCTTCTACTAATTTTTTTTTTCATTCTTAAATAATTTACCATGAAATCCTTTTAAAATGCAAGTGGTTTATGCCCAGGTGTACTTAACTTAGTATGGAGATTGGTGAATGGGGTACTAGCATTCACAATAACATTGCTTTATTCTTTAGCGAAGCCGACACAACATACATATTCTGTAAGACATCCACGAAAACATTTATTCTTTAAGTTTTACTATTAAAGTCTTCTAGGATTCCGGAAAATGTTCAATATTTCTATTGTTTTTGACATCATTGGTTAATCGTTTGAATTCGGTCGTGAACTTTGCAAGAATGCTAATAGGGGTATCAAATTGTTTAGGGTGTACCAAAATACATATAGGATAAAATACATATTGGTAAGGGATTGGTACACCCCAAAATAATTTGGTACCCCTATTAGCAATCTTGAAACTTTGGACTAATGATGGTGTGTTACATTCTGTCACATTCAATGGAAGATTTCGAAGACTATAAACAACTATATTTTCAATAATTTTTGTCATAATACTTAAACGGTTAATGTTTCTGCTTATAAACTGCTTCACTATTATGGTAACACCAAAGATACGGGGAAAATGATGAGTGTTATTAATATCAATGATGAGGGGGTGGTAAGCGCCCACTAAAGTAACCACCTTTGGTCTACTATAAGATCAATGTAGATGAGGCTCTCTTCAACTCAAACTATGATAGTGCTTCATTTGTGATGTGCATGCATAATTGTAGGAAGTATAAGAATTATTTCGTAAGGTTGACAATCCATTAATTAGTCAGCTATCGTTAGAGATGAATAATGACAATACCAAGGGAATGAGTTGCTTAGGACATTCGTTCTTATTCTCTCGAAGCTGAAGTATAATGTTTTCAACTTCGGCGAAATCTAATTAATGACTTGGTCTACCAAAATTCATACTAGAATAATGAGATAGTTTGACGGTGATACCACCTTATTAATGGTGATATTAGTTGATCTCCATGGAAGATTCGAGGTCTATTGCATGATACACAATATCTAAGGTTGTAAAAATACCCACTGGCCCGACCAAACTGGTCAAATCGACCCAAAAAACCCGATCAAATCTGAAACCGAAAGATCCTAAAACCCTAGACAATATAATTGTTTTAAACCCAAGCTTGACGGGGTGCTTTGTGGTTGAGCAATTTTTTCGACCTACCTGACCCCAAACCGACCGTAGAGGTATCACCCCGGCCGCCGGGCTCAACCTTTTTCGAGTTTTATTTGTTGTCTGGTCGGCTGGTTAGACACCTTTTAGTCGCCTTTTAGTGGTAGAGGCCGTGTTTAGTTAGAAGGGTCATAGCAGTCGGGGCCTATGGCCCCGACCATTAGGGACGGTCCCAGTATTTAGTTAGGCGTGTCATTTGTTAGATCACAGTAGTCAGGCCTACAGCCCGAGGTTCAGTGTATCGGTTGGCTGGGTCGTAAGAATCTTATTTTCGGAGTTTAGAAGGCAACACTTTCTGATTTTTCGGTTTACAGTCTGTATCTTTGTAGGTGAGTCATGTCATGCAAATGACTGTGTGTTGGTCAGTTTTATTGTATCGACAACTTTTTTGACAGAAAAATCTAAGGTCAAACGTGGTTACCAAATTAAAATTAGTCATAATTGTATTGAAATCTAGAAAGTTGAGCCCATAAATGTGGTGTTTTGTTGGTCCTGTCAATTTAGCCGGGATTTATAGCCCCGGCCGTTGCCCTTAAATTCAAAGCATTTTTCCAATTACTTTCAAGAATTAGTATTTGGCATTAAAGTTGGTCATTTTATGTTTAGGAAACATGAAGTTATTCGCTGAAAAAATTAAACATCAGCCTCCAGCAGATAATAGTTATGGTAATTGTGTAAATTTTAGAATCCGTGGCGCGACGAATTAAAATCAAGGCCTAAGACAGTGATCGGACAAATGGGGAGCATGGTCCGCTTGGACTTTGTTGTAAATTGTTTTCGGATATAGAAAATTGTTATTGTCTCTTGGGGATCAGTCCCCTAGCATTTTTCCAGCCAAGTTATAGTATCGTGTTTAGTTAGTTGGGTTGGGACGTAAGACGGCGCTTAGCTGGAGCATGGGGTACTGCTGTTTTGTTGATTAGGTAGCCGGGCCGTGACTCCTTAAATTATTTTTGTGAACACAGAAGTAACGATGATGCCATCGTGTCCACTAACAATGTTCGCAATATGATTAAAACTACTGAAATGGTCGAGATACATATAAAATAGCACGTGACATATATGTGATAGACTCTGAGCCTACGGGCTCGTCCTCGTCTCGCATCATAGAAGAACCTATGATGATTAAAACGTTGCATGATGCATAAACAACAAGATTATAAGTACAGAATATAAATGAGACGATGATTTACGTGGTTCAGCACTAAGGCCTACATCCACGGGGGTTCGGTTTTTCACTATTTATTATATGAGGTTACAATGGATAGTCGAATGACTCTGAGTAGGGAACGATGCTAGGAGGGTTATAGATAAAACTCATACTTACGCTTACAATTTCTCTCTCCTGAAATATAGTTCTCTCTTCCTAAAATTGGTCGACCCCTTCTCTGTTGGTGGAGTTGGGTATTTATAGACCTCTTGTGTGGGGTCCCCCATCTGAAATAGGCGTCCCTTATCAACTTGGAATTTGTGCCAATCCCAATGATAGCCCTCGTCCTGCTCCGAAGATATCCATCGATCCCCTAGTATAACGATGAC